>JZKD02S1339825.1:0-11688 GCA_000966675.3 Picea glauca | reverse complement strand
CCTAGGAGATGAAGCGCCAAAAGTCATGTGGGCCCCGTTTGGGTAAGTTAGTACATCAACTTCCCAGGGTCATAACTTTTGCATACGATCTTCGTTTTAGGCGTATGATAGCTCGCTCGAAAGGTATTATCGAGGATATTCATTTTGGGGGCCCAATCATGCCTTTAGCTATCATTGATAACCTCAATCTCGAAAAACCTTCATTTAGGCCCTCAAAATGGCCTCAAAAGTTAAAACCTGCTAAAAATAGTAAATTGCCAAAATTGGTAGAAAACTGTTTTGAGCCAGTCGAAAAAGGTGGGTGACCACCAATATCCACCTGGATCAATCCTCCCTCCTTAGGAATCAATGGTATCCATTGCGTTGAGTTCTCGGGGGAGAGGGAAAATCATTTGTTGGATCTGCATCTTGGTGAGTTGCTTGTATTGTTGGAGACATCGCGCTACTCAGTTTTTGGAAGTATGTCAAAAACCTGTTGAGGCTGAGGTTGTTCAACGAGTCGAGATACATGAGAGGACGGTGTGCAGAAGGGATCTTTGCGCTTTGCTGCAGCCTTGTTGATCTTCTTCTGTTGGATAGAAGGTGCTTGGGGCGAGGTTGTAGTGGTTGAAGTGTCCTTATGTTCTCCTTTTGAACAGATTGTGAAGAAGCTAAATTTTGCAGTATGAGATACTACCTTGCAGCACTTTTTAGGTGGAACAATAGTCGGAACTACCTATGGTATTCTATAGAGATGAGCCCCCAAAGTAAAAATGACACTACGGGGTCGAGACTCATAAACAACATGGCGCTTCCACATATATGGCTAGCCCAAGAGAACATCACAGACATCCAGTGAGGCAACATCACATAATACTTCATCCTTGAAGGGCTGGATGCCATATGATAATCAACATTGCTGGCTGACACGGAGATCTCGTCCTTGGAGAAGCCACTCGATGTTGTATGGTTGTGGGTGTGGTGTTGTCAACAATCCCAACTATTCGATGACCTTTGCTGAGATGAGGTTCTTCTGGCTTCCACTATCAACAATAAAATGCAGCGGGGTCCCCTTCACCCACATCTGTGAATGAAAAAGGCGCTCCACCTCTTCAGAATCTATTAGTTCTTCTGGTTGAATTGATGCAGTTGCGACAATAGAAGTGGGGTCTGTGTCAATGATCTGTCCTTTACCAATATTTTCAGAATCGGATTCTGAATCAGGGTTCAGCTCCTTGTCTTTGATCTCGGCCACCAATGATTGTTTTGAGCGACATTCATCGGTATTGTGCCAAGGGATTTTGTGGAAATCGCACCATTCTCCAGTGTCCTACTTTGTCTTCCCATGACCCTTCTTTTCCTGTGTCTTGGACTGCTTTTCAGGAGACTGTTTGTTAGGGATGTCTTTGTCATACTTTCATTGTTGCGGATTTACAGATCTAAAATCCCATTTTTTCTAGTGCTTAAATTTCTGCTTGATTTTAACAACATATCAATAAGAAGAATCGAGTGATGAGATGTCCAGAAAATCCATTTCAGTCTGGATGTATCTGTGTAGAGCACCACGGTGTTTCAGAACCAAATGTGGCTCATAGTCTTTGATACCCAGCTTGGTGCACAAGGTATGGAAGGTATTGGTGAAATCTGTAACTACTTGGCCCCTCTCTTGCCGTAGTGTGGTCCATCTCATGTACTGGTCCTCATAGTTTCCAACAGGGTAATATTGTTCCTTTACTGCATCCACAAAAAAATCCCAAGTGGGATCAGCCCCATACATTCCAGACTCCTCTGTGGAACTCTGCTCCCAATAAGTTTCCCACCAATGTTTGACATGGGGGAGAGCTTTAAGGAGTGCGAAGGTGATCTTTTCTTTGTCAGAAAATTTGTGAACAGAGAAATAACCTTCTAGCGGATTTAATCGTTTGTCTAGGGCTTCTGCATCTATTTGTCCTTCAAATACAAGAATATCAAAATTAACCTGTACCTTGAAAGGTGAGGTACCTCCAAAGTGGCCTCTTGATGAATATGCACTTGTTTCTATCGGAAGGCGTTGAAGGATATGGGAAAAATTCGCCATCATTTCGTCCCTCTATCATGTGAGAGCTTGTTCAAGCAACGGACTGATAGGACCGTCTACTCCATAATTTTTATTTTCTTCCGCCATTGAGGGTTTCTTGGGTGTGCAAGAGTGATTTTCCTCAAGAGAGACAATCTCAAGACCCAACTTTCTATACTCATACCTTGTTGGGGACATGCACAGAAAAAAAACGATCAAGAACAACCTGCTCTGTTACCACTGATCCGGATTATTTTCGACACGAAATGAGAGTTGAGATATAATAAAGAAATGCACAGAAATATCATAGATATTCAATAATATAACATAAATGTATCAGAGATGCAACCATAAACACAGATATACAGTAATACATTATTTCTATTAATCAAAGAAATGTACAGAGACTGTAAAAATACAGAGTGAAAGACTTGCTAGAATGGTGGCAACTTATCTCTGAGAAAAGATGTGGTGGCTACTCGCATTCACAAGAAGATGATTACAATGAGGCTTTGAAGGCCTTTTTACAATAAACAGGAATGCCAAAAACCCTATACATCCAAAAACCTAACCCTAGGAGATGAAGCGCCAAAATTCATGTGGGCCTCGTTTGGGTAAGTTAGTACAACAACTTCTTGGGGTCGTAACGTTTGCATACGATCTCCGTTTTAGGCGTAGGATAGCTCATTGGAATGGTATCATCCAGGAGATTCATTTTGGGGGCTCAATAATGCATTCAAAAATCATTGAGAACCTCGATCTCGAAAAACCTTCATTTAGGCCCTCAAAATGGCCCCGAAAGTTAAAACCTGCTAAAAATAGTAAATTGCCAAAATTGACAGAAAATTGTTTTGAGCCAGTCGGCAAAGGTGGGTGGCCACCGATATCCACCTGTATCATTATTGCTTATTTTTCTTGGTCACAATGTTAATTTTCAAATATTTAGGGAATTATAAGAGCATACAACGCCACTAACCCCATCATATTTGTCTTGGAATAATTTGTTGAATAAACAAATACTAGGAGTAAAAGGGTTTACACCCTCCTAGGGTTTTCCTTAGCTATTATTGCTTTCCTTTGGGAGTAAAAGGACTTACACCCCCAAGGAAGTAGCACAACTATATCTTTCATATTTAAAATACTCGATAACCCAATATTTAAAGGCACTAATCTCTTGCATTGGAGAAATAAAATCATTGCATTGGGATACGTAGAATTATGAGATATTGAAATTGTTTAAGTTGGAATATTTTATGCATGCTAAAAGATTGTCAAGGACACTAGGGCGCCTTTTTTCCCCAAGGATATATTTATTTTGTAATAAATTTAAGCTACATCCATTAGGGTTGCGGCAAATCACATCGTAATTTCTAAACTTGCTCATGTTCTAATCGTTAAATTGTTCTAGAAAGTTGCCAAGTTAATCTACTAGTTATTGTGCTTCTTTTGGGCGATTTGCTTGCAAGTTTTGGTGGTTGAAATTTTCTATAGTAACACTTGTTTTCTACAGACATAAGTCTGCATAAATATCTCTTCATTACTTACGTCAAACATCCTTTAAATGTCGCTAAAGTCTTGTGTTATCATACTTGAGTTTCAGTAGTAATTGCTAGTTAGTCTATTGCATATTTACTTGGAATTTTAGTGACTTGTTTAGCAGTTATTCCATTTATTTCATTGTTGATTTATATCATTTATATACTTCTTCTAATTAGGAAAGAAAGCTTCACTTTCTTGTCTATTGGATTGTTGGGCTTGTATTTTGTCTTGGGAAGGTATAATCATCTTCTGCAGGTACTTGAGCCCTTGGAAACCCTTAATAACTTCTGAGATTCCTTTCCAATCCATCGTCCACTTAGTAAATTGACCTATAGTGGAATAACTTACATAGTATCACTTTTCGTCTCATTTCCCCCTAGGGTCACCCGGGACTCCCCCCTTGTGTTGGATTCTTCCTTCACTGAAGCAAGGGGAGGGTTTATCCGAGTTAACAGTGGGTAAACTCTCCCACTTTTATCGCCATCTTATGGATCGGGTTAGGATTTTCCCCACCTATAGTTTGTGCAATAACAATAAGTAATCATGTGAAATCCTCCAATGTATTGGTAGAGTTTGTGGAAAGTATGTTGATATGTTGAAATTTGTTTCTTAGGAATGTTTAAGTGTTATGCCAGAAACCCAACAAAACTTACAAGTTAAAACAATTTCTCAAACAAGGATGGGAAGACTCAAATGAAGATCAATAAAATGAGCATATTTTTAAACAAGTTGAAAGGATCTTGAGACAAAAGGAGGTTCTGATTTTCTTGGCTAGGAATGACTCTATGAGTGAGGATGCAAGAAAAAGGGAATTTTTTGATGTCTGGCACAAAAATTGGTGACACACTAGGTGAAGCCTTGAATTTCTGCAAAAATTATCTAAACACAAAAATTCGAATAATGGAAACACTTACGGTGTATAACTCAAGGGAAAAGAAGTAGGTCCCACAGTTTTCAAAGTGAAAATTTTGACAAGGCAAGTTTGAATGGTCCAAGAGAGGGATCGTGGTCATGCCTAGTGCTAATTGATTACAATAGTATATTCTTTTAAACCGAATCATTTTAAGAAGAAAGGTGAATTACTACAAGGAAATGATGCATTAGGAATTTTGAGAATACAATTTGATTATGTGTTTCTCTGGTGTTTCTCTACTACTAGCGAGCATCCATAGCCCCAACAAAGTCACCCTGATGTCACAATTATTTTTCCACTACCACTGAGCATCCATAACCTCAAGAAAGATACTTGAAAGTCCCACATGAGATGGAATTCCTTTCCCCGAGACTTTATAATATGAGTTTTCTCTTAAATTTAGAGAGAGAAGTGGATGATGGGATCCCAGTTTTCCTCTAAAGTCATGCAAGATGACACATTTGAAAGTGAGATATTCCAACTTGATTATAAATGAGCTAACTCCCTAAGAAACATACCTTGAGCACTACAGATGCCTTCTTGAAGAAGTTTCCAATATTTTTAGTTTCAGATAAATACAAAATCTGCACTAGGGTATGGCCATTAACTCGCTCTTGCTACAATTTAGGAATGCAATGCTCGTCCGCTAATTCATTATGTTCCTCTAGTAAATTTGACTCGAAGCAATGTACCATAAGGTTTCAAAGAGACAGATGAAGTTGTGTCTAGAAAAAAAATGCATGTTTTTAGGCTTTCAATACCAACGTATAACATCATAAAAACTATCCAGATCCATGGCACTAGGTTCTCTAAGAATTCTAAGGAAAGAATATTGAAAGAGAGAAAATGAAATTGAACTAGAACAAAAAAAACAAATGAAAACGCAAAGCATAAAATGAAGCAAGTAATACGTAAAAAAAAAAGAAAAAGGAAACTAAAAGATGGGAATGTGGACTCTTTATTTATGTACAAGGGAAAGTTGCCTCAAATTCTAGCTAATGTAATGCTTAAGAATTTTTCTATTGGTGGGGAGGAGGTCTACATCCCTTTTTATATTTTGTAATTAGTAAGTACCTAGGCCAATATTTTCCTTGACTATGAAAGGATTGAGCCACAGCTGTTGAAACTTTGAATGTTTCCCTTTGCCTTTATGTCTCTTGTCCCAATTGAGAACCAGGTCACCAACCTAAAAGTCATTTTCACTAGCATATTTTTTATTGAACCAACATTTAATAGTCTATTGGTGAGATTCAAATTTCATTTTAGCATTGGCGTGAGTCTCTTCCAGTTTTAGCAAGGTGTTGATACATTTTTGGATGACAGGGAATTATCTTTAGCATGATTGTTGTGTGAGATGAAGGGAAGAGAGACAAATGTTTGAAGGGAGGATAACTTCTTTCCTGTAAATGAGAAAGTAAGGAGAGGTCCCTATGGATGCTTTAGGAGTAACACAGTCATCCTAGAGGGAATTACGTAATGCATTGTGTGAATTCCTCTATTGTTCAACTATAGTTTGCTTAAGGATTCGAGTCAGGTTCTTGTTGGTGGATTCATCCATTCCATTTCCCTAGGGGTAATAGTTGGATGCATATTTCGAAATGATCCCTTTATATAGAGAAAAATCAGTTAATTTTAGTGATGAAAAGTATGTATCATTATCAAATACAGGAGTGGTGGGTACTCCAAACATGTTCATAATGTGTTGTTCCAGAAAATTGATTACCACTTCATCATTTACCTTGGTTAATGGTATAGCTTCCATCCAATGGCTGAAATAATTAGTTGTGGTTAGAATTTACCTATGTTTCTTAGATGGACGAGGACTGATCTCATTTATTATTTCAAATTTCCACTGCTCAAAAGGATCTTCGAAAACAATAAGGTGAAGTGGAACAAAAACCTTTCTTTCTCTTCTGGTTGATTTCTGGCATATGTCAAATATCCGGGAGTAAGCATGGGCATCCTTGAATATTGTAGGCCAATAGTACCCAACTCTTAAAATATTGTGGGTTGTGGTCTCTCTAGAAAAATTACCTCTAGTTGTTCCATCATGTAGGTCTTTGATAACTCTATTGACATCATGCTTCTCAATACATCGGAGTAGAACTCCTTCATAATTATTTCTAAACAAGATACCATGAACCAGTTGATATTGCACAAAATTCAATCTTAGTTCCCTTCTTTGTTTGGCATTGAGGTGATCAAGGGTAGTACCATGTTGAAGATATTATTTGATATCATTATACCATGATTTTTTTATGGAAGGAACGTAAGGATATTGTTGTGCATAGAGTGTTGTCTCTTCTTTCCATCCTTCTTCGTGATTCTTGGAATCCATGGCCCTGGTGTTGTTGGGAAAAATACCCTATGGACTAGCAAACTAGGGTCGGGCTTGCATGTAGATGTTGACTGAAAATAAATTACTTTTAACCTACAACCCAAGATAAAAAAAAACCCTCTTTCACAGTAACTACATGAAGAGAATCACTAACCCTTTTACTGGCATTTGAAGTAGATACTTCGTTGCGCTTTGACCACTTGCTTGCATTGCTCCTTCCATAAATAAACTACAATCAAGACAAATACCAACTACGCATGCATGCTACTTTCCTACTCAAGGGTTAGAAATCAAACACAAACTCATCAAATCATAGATAACTCGTGCATTGGGACAGGAAAAGTATTATTTTTATTAATAACAATGAATCAACTTACAATCAAAGTCGAGACCATCCACCGCTCCTTGAACTTGATCCTGGGCTCCTCTTCTTTTTCCTCCAACTGCTTTGCATTAATTCTCCTTTGGCTTGAGGAAAGGCTAAAGGGTTGGGACAATGGATTACAAAAATGGGCAGAGTTTCTTCGCTATATTTTTCCTCCTCCCAATGGTACCCCTACCCCTTCTTTTATAGGCTAGAAGGAGCTAGGGTTTTGGATGAACCCTCAGTCATGAATGGTCGGGAGTGTTAGTTAACTGACCCATAGCATTTTGTTCCATCAGCAACCTCCCTCTTTTTGTGCTTTTTTAGGTACACGCAGGCTATAGTGAGACAGCCAGTGTTCACACGTGTGCAGTAATGGGTTAGGGCACGTGGGCCTTGATACAAGAGGATTTTCAAAGAGTTTGTTCAGAAGATGTTTTGGCAATGAAGGGATATGAGTTGGCATGATTCCAGGTAAGCATGTGTGGTGCAATTTAGGGTTATAACAGATGCCCCCTAATGTGTGAGATCAGAAAGAGCATCTGATGGTCGAAATACATTAGCAATCTTTTACCAATCTGTATTGATGTGATGAATGAGTGAGCCCAAGGATCAGGAACCAAGAGGTGTCGTCTGCAAAATAACAAATTTCTCACCGAGGTGGGCATACCCATGCTTGGGATAAAATAGAACCATGGCTACCAATCAAATACATTTTAGATCCATGTCAAATAACTATAAAGAGTAGTTGTGAATAATACACCGTAGAGCTACATCTCGAAATCAGAAAGATATACATATATAGTACCCATCTTTCAGAAGTTGATGTGGCCTGATGGTTGTACTTTAGAGCTCGAGCAACAACTTCAAAATCTTATAAAACTCAGGTAGGAGTGTAATATGAGTGTACGACTACACTACCCAGAGGTCTTCGACGGCTCGTCGGTGATGGACTTGATAATCTTGATGATCGGACTGAAGGCTTCAGTGATTTCGAACAAAGACTTGATTGGACTTTCAGGATGGTCGGGTATGCGGACAAGAGACATATTGCAGAGGGGCCGACTCAGGCTTAGTGACAAACTTCCCTTGGACAATAGCATGACAAATGATAAGACTCAGGCAACATATATGTTAATCATAAGTCTACAAAGAAGGAGGTAACGCAAACTCTCCATATGTTTGGAAGAGTAACCAAACGGTGGAGGACACAATTCTATATAGCGAGAAAAGCTTCCTAAGGTCGTACTACATCCCATAGTCTGGTAATCAAATGAACAGATGTGTTGTATCCAAGGGCGACTCATGATGCTGCCAATAAAGAAAATACCTTTCCCATCCTCTTTTCGGGGTATATTTGATTTTTTTGTTCTTTTTGATAATTTTTTAAAAAGAATAAAGGAATATTACGTTACAATGGAGGAACGAGTACTGAAAACATACAAGATCAAGGCACAAGGACAAGACTGGTGTTCTGGTAAAATGATACTCGGGAAAAATCCTCCGGTGGCCAAAGGTGTTAAGATGCAGAAGCAAACTATCACAAGGCTGATTGATAAGGTATGCAAATGCGGTTGATAGAACACATAATGGTAACGTCCTTCGATGTAAGTTTAACGAGCCCATAGAAGGTAAGCTCGGTGGTTTTTCATATTTAGAGAGTTTGAAAAAGCATAAAAGGAGACTCCACTGGGGTACCTTTTTCGACAATAGTCTATTCGGTTCGAAAAAGGGATAAACTAGCACCGATTTAGACGTCAATTCAAAACCATTTTAACAAGTGTGACAAGGACAAGATCACTCGGCTATTTTTTCACTTTTAAGGAGTCTGAAAAAAGCTTAACTATGGACTTCGTCAGGAATATTCTTCTGGACCAATTTAACGAGTGTGAAAGAATAAGGTCACTCGGCAATCTTTTCAATTTTAGGGAGTCTGAAAAGAGCTTAACTATGGACTCCGTGGGGGTTTCTTTTTTGTAAATTTAGTCCCTCAAGCCCGAAAAAGGAATAATATTATACCTAAGAGTACTCTTCTAAAGAATGGGAATTCGATAGAGTATACCTTTGTTCGTACAGTTGACCATCTAGACCGAAAAAGTGGTAAACTACCGCCGGACAGACGTGACTTCAAATTTCAGTTTAACGAGCGTGAAAGGCCACAAGATCGCTCGGCAATATTTTTATGTTTAGAGGGTATGAAAAGGGCTTAAAAGGAGACCCGTTTAAGGAATGTTCTTCTGGACCAATTTAACGAGTGTGAAGAAACAAGGTCACTCGGCAATCTTTTCATATATAAGGAGTCTGAAAAGATCTTAAAGAAGACTCCATAATGGTTACTTTTCTCAGTTAATCTGGATGAGATCGAAAAGCATAAATGCACTATCGCCGAATGTTTCTTTCGGATCTCAAAGCGAGCTTGAAAAACAACAAAGTTAGCTCGACTCTTTGTGGGTCGATGCCTGGCATCTCCTCGGGGGAGCTGTATGCTCCAACGAAAACATTGTCTATGACGCCAGGGGTGCTGGAGATATTGATAGGTACAGTTTCAGTGATAGTCGCCATATTCCCCTCAGCATAAATTTCCTGTGTAGCTAAGAGATTAATAGGACATGGTTGATCTCCCGTCATGGTGATAGTGAATTCTCCTACCTCGATTTGGCTTAACTCTGGAAGGAAATACGATCTGTGATGAAGATCTTCCCAAGGTTTGTCCAGACTAGTCATTGCTTCGATTACTACTTCGTCAGAAGGAAAGACTAAGTCTAACGAATCGACTTTGGCGAGAGAACCCTGAGCCCAGGTAGACTCTAGAAGTGAATCCAACTCTTGTGCGGGAGTCGGATCAGGGTTAGCTGAAGCTTGCTGGACTAAAGAGTACGCTACTTCAGCGGCCGACAAGGGCATGGACATGCTGGAGTGCCCTGTCTCATCCATCATGGTTGATGGGGAAGGAAGAATCCAAGGATCCTCAAAGTAAGTCGTGCGGAATGACCAAACTTGAAAAATCTCAACCTTATGGTGATTAGATATAAATTTGACATCATCGTGAGGAGGTGGGTAATTGAAGGTACCCATCAAGGAGGGGCACAAACCAACTCATACGTTAACGACACCTGGTTGAGGATTATCAATCATCGGGACCGTGGATGCCCCCAAAGCTGGGTCAGGTCTGGAGAAAGACAGTTGATCAATGGTCACTATCTTACCCTCATGTGGAAACAACAAGACTCAAAAAACTGTAGCAACCACATCTTGCATAGCATAAGTCAAACTTCATCCTAACAAGAGGTTATAGTCAAGGGGAGCATCGACTACCTCTACTTCGACACACACGGTTTTCCCTCCTAACTGCACAGGGAAAGAAGGAATGATGCCATGTGGTCGGAATGAATGACCGTCAAAACAAGTGAGGAGAGTAGGTGAAGGAGACAAAGTGGGCTGGCCAATGGCCTTCCAACATGCTAACGACATAACGCATGTCGAGGCACCCTCACCGACCACCGTGCGGAAGATATTCCATGTAAAACATTTTGTGGGATGAGCCACTACTATCTGAAATGCTACGTAGTAAGGAAGACAATGTTTTAAGTCGGTTGTATCTAACATGATGGTACCCAGGTTACAAGTCTCAGTAGATCCCAAAGCGGTTAACAAGGCTTTCCTCTGAGCAGGGCAGCTTTGGAGGACCTCCAAAGAAGACATCGCACAAGGGGTTTGTGTTAAATCCTCCACCACAGAGTAATTATGGGTGGCCCTTGCTTTTGGGTTGTGAGAATATTTTTTAAATGCACCCTTTGGAATGCATGTCATTGTTTCTCCCAACGTATTCTCGATCTATAGAGGAAGAGATGGGAGTTCGGCTTCTTTGCCCTTCTCGGAAGTGCTTGGTTGACTATAGGCATGTGCTCTAGTTGATAGAAAAGAATCACCTTTCACCATATATACATTCGTGGGGTTGTTCGAAGACGGAGGGGGTCCTTGACTGCCCCCTTCCGTGTTTGCAGAGGCTTGAGTTAGATTTTTCCCATGTTGAAATGGATTAGTCAACACTGCCTGTTGTTGTTGTGTGACAAAATTTTGGGCCTCTGCAAGTCGAGGAAAAAGATGGGTCAGGTGGTCTTCCGCACACAAGTTGCACGGATACCTCACCTTCCATTTTTTCGTGGTGTCCCCGCCAGCATTATCAGTAGGTTTTTTATCCCCCTTACCCTTCTTTCATTGTTTTTTCTTCCCTTCAAGCTGCTAGGTGGCCTTTGGGTTAGTCATCTATATGGAGTGTACTTCCGATGTTTGGGTAGGAGGAGCAGCCAAAGCAGTAGTCTGGTTGGCTGCTGAGTGTTGGATAGATAATTGTTGCAATTGCTTTGTCAATTTCTTAGCGGCTTGGTTTGTGCTGAACCAACAATACCATCGGCATGTGGTCCAGCTCTCTGTCTAGTTTTATCCAGTATCGATCGTGGTGCATCCGGCAGGATGTTGTATAATAAACTAGACTGAGA
>JZKD02S1339792.1:0-11689 GCA_000966675.3 Picea glauca | reverse complement strand
TGACAGCATATTGTTAGCCATTTGTACCCTATCACATCTTATTGAAGCCACTATCATCCATGTTGTCAACCTTACTAATGATAGCATCAAAAATATGACTGCAAATGATCTGATATGTTTGTAATATTTTCATGACATTAGCTTATCTTGAAGCAAACTGTGATTGATTTTCCATTCTACAATCATCTCTTGTTCTTTCTTAAGATCGATTACTTTACTTGAAACAATTATAGGTGTGTTGCTTTCTTGAGCCGCCTTTCTTAATTGTTCCATAATTTCAAGAGTTTTATTTTCCTTTACATCATGAGCATGAACCACATATTCTTGACCTTCTTTGGATAAATGATATTGATTCTTTTCCCTGTAGAAGATTTCTTTATGATCATACAAGTATGGGCTACCTAAGACCATTCCACATTCACTTAGTGGCACCACATCACATGTTACCTCATCCACAAACTTATATGAAATTGCAAATTTTAATGTGCACTACTTTGTTATGTGCAATTGATGTTTATTTCTTATCCATTTAAGTGTGTAAGGCTTATGATGCATCTGTGTTTTTAATCCCAATTGTTTAACCAATTTCTCTGAAATTAAGTTAGATTGAGATCCACTATATATCAATGTGTCTAGCTTAGTGTGCCTCATGATGACCCTTATGTGAAACAAGTTACTTCTACAATCAAATCCTTCACCAATTTTACATGCCATACCAACCAATGAGACTTTATATTCATCACCTGAATCTGATCCCAAGTCTGTTGGTCATGTTGTTGTTGCAACTGTTTTCCTCCCTTTCTTCTCTTTGAACCACTTTGATCTCTTCTTGGGATGAAATTTCTAATAAAGGTCCTCATCATGCCCCTCTTTCTTGCAATGCTTGCAAGAGGGATTCTCTTCCTTTCTTGTCAATACATTTTCCTTCTTGTCATGCCACTTTGTTTTGTCCTCTTTCCTTGAAGAAGATTCCCCTAATACACCAACACCTATTTTCCATGCTTCAATGTATGTCGCTTGAACAGAAACCTCTTCAATATTAGTAGGTCCAAACATGAATACAATGTTTTGAATATGTGTAGGTAAACCTCCTATATACTTCATAAGAGTTTCTTGGGTATGTAAAGGAATATCTAACATCAATGCCATTTTACGAAAGCCATTTGTGTATTCTTGCATTGTTTTTCCTATTCTTAGTTTAAGAGATTTCCATTCAATTAATGCTTTCTATTTATAACCCAAAGGATATAATTTCTTTCTAAGTGAAAAAATAAAGCTTTTCCATGATGGGAATACATTACTCACTTGTTGCGTGACATTTTACAACTTGCTTTTCCACCAGATGAGTGTTGTGCCTGCAAGTATCAATGATGCCAATATGATTTGAGTGGCCTCATCCTTGATTTGTTGCAAACTGCAATAAACCTCCATATGTTTGACCCAATTTTCAAGCTTCTCTGCATAAACTTCACCATCATACATGGGTAATTCAAATTTAACATCAAGTTTTAATAAAGGCATTTCATTATTATGTTTATGGACATGTTTCTTTGCGGTGCTTTTAGAACTTTAACTTGAAGAAGAAGGAGAAGAAGGAGGTGAAGGAAGAATTTGAGGAGGATCCTCTCCTTCTTCACTTTTCTTCTTTGAAGATTCACCCAGATTTGGATTCTTTTGTTCCAAGTAATCTTCATACAAAACCTTCATCATCTCCGACATGGCGAAGAAAGTTTTTCAAAACTCTTTCTCATCCTGAAAAAAGTCCCTCTTCCGATGCCATATTCTTGCTTTCAGAAGTTCTCTTTATCAATCCAATCAATGGATTCTCTTCAACAATATCTCCTTCACCACAATGTATCTTTTCCCTGGTTAACATGAAAAACTCAAATCCGAACGTCAACTAGCTCTGATACCACTTGATCTAAAAAGATCTTTTAAATGATAATGGTTGAGTTATTAAGCATGTGTTAATTAACCAATTAGGAAGCTGAATGAAAGAGGAATAAATATGAATTAAACATAGAATCCATTAAGCATATTTAGATATGGAAATAAGCATGAGACAACAACAAACCATAACACCAATGTGATAATGGAGTTCGACAGTCTCGCCTACGTCTCCGGGCCTTTGTCTCAATGGGTGAGGCTTTCTTATTTTTGTTCAAATCTTTAAAAGTATATCACATAAGTGACAAAAGGTTACCAAAATAATATGGTCTTGTTATACCAGATCTATGGAACCCAAAAAAAGAAACAACACTGAAATTGGATGACCGGAGCTCCCAAAAATGGCCCGCGAAGGTGTGCTCCTCAATAGCTTCGCTGCATAAAAATGGCTTTGACTTGGTAAATATTCAGCATAAACCTACTCTGAATCTCCTCTCATGACTTTGAGAAGCCCTAGTTTATATACATCCAAAGTTGGTAACCATATCCCAACTTCCCCCTAAGATCTGGCCTAAAAAAGGGCCCAATATCCCCCAAAAAAGACCAAAATCTCTCAATTCTGCCGAATAAAACAATAAAATCACTATTATATAGTTTAAAAATTACTTTGGAAAATATATCGGGGCACAACCCCTATTTCTCTAGCCTCTGTTCACTTGGAGCCCTCCACGTGGCCAAGCGCTAAGTGTTTGTGCACTGCCCCCCTCAAGTTCTGCTCCTAGTCGTATGATGGAAGGCCATTATGGCCTTTGGGATTGGCTCCACGTGCAACTGGTTTGTTGTATCCATTGAAAATAAATCAGTGGTTACCCCCCTGGTCGTTGGGCTAGCTTGATCGACTAGGGCTAACCCCTTTACTTCCACGCTAACTAAATACAGGTCGATTCATATGCACAAATGTTGAGAATCGGGGGCTATCCCTTATCCACCTCTGCATTGAACATTAACTAGGGTCTGGTCATGTATCATGGTAGTATTTATGAGGGATGGGGCTAGGCCCCAACCCTTTTCCACACAGATGTACCACATTTAACACTTTAAATAATATATATTCCCATTATATAACAAGTAACATGTGCGGGTGGGTGTCCCCGAGGTGTAGGACAGTCGGTGATGGAGTGTGATGTTAAGGCACTCTGTGATGTTAAAGTCACCAGTTCGAAACTTGAGGGGACAAAAAATCCAACTATGTTAAGGGTTGGTGTGGCTCAGGTCGGGTGCGATCCCCGGGTGATTTTGACGGCTTAGATGCCCCTAAGTCGTGGTTTCTCAGCCACATGATAGTCCCGCAGGTCATAGACAAACTAGCAAAAAAAAAAAAACATGTGTGGGTGGGTTTGCTAGCTCGGGCTTGCCAAACCCTTAGCCCGGTGGGAGGTCTCGTGTTCAAAACTCATGCTCTCCACAAATTTTTCCAATCAATAAACCAATGCAGGGGTGCCATGTGGCAGCCCATGACTGGGCCACATGGCACCACATTATTCGTGCGAACCATCTAACTTGTCTAACCAACATTCATGCACTTTCCAGCTATCCAGTCGTCAAACTTTCCCAGTCACTGTCTACCACATTTCTTACATACATCATACAGGCATGCCATGTGTCACTGTCAGATTGGTCCACCTATACCTTCCTGACACGTCATCTGTCCGTACGCCCAACCCTCCTACCATGTATTACCTCTAGATTCTTCCACATCAGTGCTAATTGTGCTTTCCATGTCAGTTGTATGGTCGTATGGCTTGTACATTTAGCTACCACGTGGCATTGTACGAGCTGTACAATCATCACATTTTTGCATGTTTGGAAAAATGAACATCTCATGATATATGGAGCATATGAATTCCGTTTGAGCCTATTCAAGTTGCGTTGGGTTTGTATCGATGAGGCCTATGCACACGTACATTTTGAATCCATTCTGAGAACTTTTATTTTTAGGCCTTTCTAAGCCCCATCAAGCTCTTAGATCCAATTCTGGATCACTCTCTCTGTGTCTATGTGTGTGTGTATTTTTTCTCCCCCTCAAAGAGGATTCACATTCATTATTATCTTTTTATCAAGGTGTGGAGTTACCTCTCTCTCTCTCTCTCTGCTATTTTGGTCATTTGGTGCATAACATTGGGTTTCAGAGCATACGGTCCTAGGATTTTTCTCATTCAAGCGAGTCATCTTGGAATTTTCATTATTACTTTTCTTTTGAAGAATTTTAAGACTAAAATTTTCAATATATTAAGGAGATATAGTGAAGTATGTCTGGTAAATATTTCAGGTACTAATTCTTTATACTTTCAAAGATACATCATATGCACGTTAGGGTTTGTGACTAGTCTTAAAATCAGTTTCAAAAGAGTTATCTAGAAATTTTCACTACAAAACTATTTTGAAAAGGTTTCAGACTATGAAATTTTCAAGATCCTTAAGAGACATAGTGAAGTAGTAGTGGTAAAAATTTCAGGCTATGGATTGTTTTAATTTATGAGATATAGGTTGTGGAAATTAGGGTTATTTGACTAGTCCTAAAACTAGTATCAACCAAGTGTTCTTGGTAGAAGTGGCATATTTGAAGCTTCGTAAGTATAATTTGAGTGACACATATTTATTTGGAGAGGGTATAGACCATATTATTTTAGGTAAAAATTTCATAAACATATCTGAAATATTGGTCGCATGCAATTCTGTACAAGTTTTCTCTCTAGAAAGGGCCAAAAATCAGCAAGTTTTTGTAAAGTTGCCATAACATTCATTTGGCACATCAAATTATGGTAGGGACTATGGAATTATAGAGAAGAAATATTAGAGTACTATAGACATAAATATTAGACTCAATAGGACCAAAATTTAAGAGATACATCAGGACAAAGGTCAGCTAGCAAGATAATCTCCTAATTAGGATTTTAAGGGTGCGTAACCCCCAACTGGCATAAATTTTGATTGGAAGATATGTTTTTGTTGAATAAAAAAAATTTATAAAGAGAAAAAAAAAGAGTGTTATTGTTGTTGTCCCACATGGCAAAGGGAATTCCAAAAATTAGTTCACCAACTAAACCTCCAAAAATCTCAACCGTGACTCAAGAAGAAAGAGAAGAGATTTTACACCACCTATCCAAATTGGAGAACCAATTTAATGAATTGAGTGTTAAGTCAATAAAAAATAATAATTTTATGAAAACATGGAACATATTATACAAATGGAAAATAAGATGGATAAAAAGATGGAAGAATCGCAAATTTGCATTTCAACCATCTTGTTACGTACCCTAGATGGGAGATTCCCTCGAGGAGACGTCATGATACAAGGCTATCATGTAAATGTGCAAGAAATATATATTGAGCCCAAAAATCATGATTATTCATCACCTCCAAATTTGCATCATTGAGGGTTCTACCCGACACCAAGGAACTACTTAATTCCCAAGATCGATATGAGTAAGTTTGATGGTAAAGATCCTATAACATGGATATTCCAGATGGAGAAATTCTTTGATCTACACCTAGTGCCAACCTTGCCAAAGGTAACTCTTCCATCTATCTATTTAGAAAATGATAAATTTATCTAGTATCATTGGCTTTGTGGAAGAAAAAATGATTATATTATCACTTGGTCCATTTTTATGGATGATTTGATAGAAAATTATGGGGATATTAAGAGCAATACATTATTTAGTCAATTGATAAATCTTCAACAAAAAGGTCCAATTACAGAGCACATTCAACAATTCCAAAAACCAAGTCTTAGGGTAAATAACATTCCATAGGATAATTTATTAGATTTTTTTATTGGAACTTTAAAGGAGAACATCAAACATGAGGTGTGTCTCTTTGAACCTAAATTCCTGGAGCATGGTTTCAGCATGGCAAGGAATGTTGAAAGTAAAAATATGGCCACTACAAGAGTGATCTATAACAACTATAGAGCACACCATGCTCCCTTTCTTAACCTCATTCAACATACTAGGTTGACACCTCAACAAATGGATGAAAAAAGATAAAATGGACTATGTTTCAATTGTGATAGAAAATACAGTGAGGGGCATAAATGTGATGAGAATAAATTATTCTACATAGATTGTGAACAAGAAGGAGATCAAGAATTGGAACCATCACATGATATAGAACTAGAAGAGACTACTCCAAACATATATTGTCATGCATTGAATGGCATCAGTACTCCAAAAACCCTCAAGATACAAGGATATATCAAAAGGAAAAAAGGTAAAAATGTTAATTAATTATGATATTACCCATAAATTAATTAACTGCAAATTAGTGAAACTCTTCAATTACTTTGTATATCCAACACCATATTTTCAAGTAACGATTTCAGATGGAGGTACCATAAATTGTTTAGGGAAGTGTCATGTTATTAATATCAATATGGGGGAGTATTCATTAGATAGTCCCATGATTTCAATCCAAATGGGTGGATTTGATGTTGTATTAGGGGTCCAATGGTTACAATCATTGGGAACTGTGGCCCTTAATTTTCAAAAAAAATTAATGAGATTTTCCTCAATAGGAAAGGAAATTGAACTCAGAGGTATGTAAGGGAATCCCTCTAAAGTGATAAGCTCTAATAGCATGAAAAAATTAATCAAATAGGGATACCATGGTGTACTTGCACAATTGTNGATTGTTTTAATTTATGAGATATAGGTTGTGGAAATTAGGGTTATTTGACTAGTCCTAAAACTAGTATCAACCAAGTGTTCTTGGTAGAAGTGGCATATTTGAAGCTTCGTAAGTATAATTTGAGTGACACATATTTATTTGGAGAGGGTATAGACCATATTATTTTAGGTAAAAATTTCATAAACATATCTGAAATATTGGTCGCATGCAATTCTGTACAAGTTTTCTCTCTAGAAAGGGCCAAAAATCAGCAAGTTTTTGTAAAGTTGCCATAACATTCATTTGGCACATCAAATTATGGTAGGGACTATGGAATTATAGAGAAGAAATATTAGAGTACTATAGACATAAATATTAGACTCAATAGGACCAAAATTTAAGAGATACATCAGGACAAAGGTCAGCTAGCAAGATAATCTCCTAATTAGGATTTTAAGGGTGCGTAACCCCCAACTGGCATAAATTTTGATTGGAAGATATGTTTTTGTTGAATAAAAAAAATTTATAAAGAGAAAAAAAAAGAGTGTTATTGTTGTTGTCCCACATGGCAAAGGGAATTCCAAAAATTAGTTCACCAACTAAACCTCCAAAAATCTCAACCGTGACTCAAGAAGAAAGAGAAGAGATTTTACACCACCTATCCAAATTGGAGAACCAATTTAATGAATTGAGTGTTAAGTCAATAAAAAATAATAATTTTATGAAAACATGGAACATATTATACAAATGGAAAATAAGATGGATAAAAAGATGGAAGAATCGCAAATTTGCATTTCAACCATCTTGTTACGTACCCTAGATGGGAGATTCCCTCGAGGAGACGTCATGATACAAGGCTATCATGTAAATGTGCAAGAAATATATATTGAGCCCAAAAATCATGATTATTCATCACCTCCAAATTTGCATCATTGAGGGTTCTACCCGACACCAAGGAACTACTTAATTCCCAAGATCGATATGAGTAAGTTTGATGGTAAAGATCCTATAACATGGATATTCCAGATGGAGAAATTCTTTGATCTACACCTAGTGCCAACCTTGCCAAAGGTAACTCTTCCATCTATCTATTTAGAAAATGATAAATTTATCTAGTATCATTGGCTTTGTGGAAGAAAAAATGATTATATTATCACTTGGTCCATTTTTATGGATGATTTGATAGAAAATTATGGGGATATTAAGAGCAATACATTATTTAGTCAATTGATAAATCTTCAACAAAAAGGTCCAATTACAGAGCACATTCAACAATTCCAAAAACCAAGTCTTAGGGTAAATAACATTCCATAGGATAATTTATTAGATTTTTTTATTGGAACTTTAAAGGAGAACATCAAACATGAGGTGTGTCTCTTTGAACCTAAATTCCTGGAGCATGGTTTCAGCATGGCAAGGAATGTTGAAAGTAAAAATATGGCCACTACAAGAGTGATCTATAACAACTATAGAGCACACCATGCTCCCTTTCTTAACCTCATTCAACATACTAGGTTGACACCTCAACAAATGGATGAAAAAAGATAAAATGGACTATGTTTCAATTGTGATAGAAAATACAGTGAGGGGCATAAATGTGATGAGAATAAATTATTCTACATAGATTGTGAACAAGAAGGAGATCAAGAATTGGAACCATCACATGATATAGAACTAGAAGAGACTACTCCAAACATATATTGTCATGCATTGAATGGCATCAGTACTCCAAAAACCCTCAAGATACAAGGATATATCAAAAGGAAAAAGGTAAAAATGTTAATTAATTATGATATTACCCATAAATTAATTAACTACAAATTAGTGAAACTCTTCAATTACTTTGTATATCCAGCACCATATTTTCAAGTAATGATTTAAGATGGAGGTACCATAAATTGTTTAGGGAAGTGTCATGTTATTAATATCAATATGGGGGAGTATTCATTAGATAGTCCCATGATTTCAATCCAAATGGGTGGAGTTGATGTTGTATTAGGGGTCCAATGGTTACAATCATTGGGAACTGTGGCCCTTAATTTTCAAAAAACATTAATGAGATTTTCCTCAATAGGAAAGGAAATTGAACTCAGAGGTATGTAAGGGAATCCCTCTAAAGTGATAATCTCTAATAGCATGAAAAAATTAATCAAATAGGGATACCATGGTGTACTTGCACAATTTTGCTCACTAGATGTTCAAACATCTAGACTTGTTGTTCCAATGGATGTCCAAAAATTTATCGACAATCATTCCAAGGCATTTGAAGAGATTCCTAAGGGTCTTCCACCTGCTAAATATCATGGCCATGCTATTTATTTGCAGTCAGGAAGTGCACCACCTAACAATAGTCCTTACAGGTACCCATATGCACAAAATAGTGAGATTAAGTGTATGATTCAAGAAATGTTAGAAGTTGACATCATTAAACCTAGCCAAAGTGATTTATCTTCACCAGTGGTTATGGATGCAAAAAAGGATGGTTCAAGGCATATGTGTCTAGATTATAGGCAACTCAACAAAATTAACATTAAAGATAAATTTCATATTCCCATCATTGATGAATTATTAGATGCATTGCAAGGAGAATTTTTTTTTACTAAGTTGGATCTTCGCTCTAGATATCATCAAATCAAAACAAGGCAAGAACAAATTCCCAAAACAAACTTTAGAACACATGAAGGTCATTGTGAGTTTTTGGTAATTCCATTTGTCCTTACTAATGCACATTCAACATTTCAAAGATTGACTAATTCTATTTTAAAACCCTTACTCATAAAATTTGTGTTAGTATTTTTTGATGATATACTAATCTACAACAAATCATGGGAAGAACATGTACAAAATGTTGACATGGTGTTAAAACTATTGAAAGAGAAAAAACTATATGAAAATCTCTCCAAGTGTTCCTTTGGGGTTCAAGATGTGGAATATATAGGTCATATTGTATCTCATGAAGGTGTCAAAGTGGACCCTAGCAACATTAATATGATGGAATGGCCAATTTCGAAAATATTGAAGAATCTTAGAGGATTCTTAGGATTGACAAGATATTACCACAAGTTTGTCAAGAATTATGGTCAAATAGAAGCACCTCTGACATTGTTATTAAAACATGAGGCATTTTATTGGACTCAAGAAGCGACCAAAGCTTTTGAAAATCTTAAAGAGGCTATGTTTACAACTCTTTTCCTGGCCACAACTGACTTCACAAAAACCTTTATTGTGGAATGTGATGCCTCAAGACAAGGCATTGGTGTAGTTTTAATGAAAGAAGGAAGGCCCCTTGCCTTTGAAAGTAGCTAGATTAAAGGAAAGGACTTACTCAAAACCATTTATGAAAAGGAAATTTTGTTCATGTTACATGCTGTTAATAAATGGCACCCTTTCCTAATAGGAAGAAACTTCAAGATAAAAACAAATCATGATAGATTGAAGTACTTCTTGGAACAACTATTATCTTTGGAAGAAGAACAAAAAAGGGTTATAGATATGTTATCTATTTCCATTCCACAATATAATTGGGTGGAATAATCAAGGATGGAATGGAAGCAAGATCAAAAGGTATGAAATATCATTCAACAAATACAAGGGGACCCAAGTGCATTTGATAAATTTGTGTGGAAGAATGACTTATTGTGGTATCGAGATCACTTATATTTATGTAAGAATTCCCAACTCAAATAGAAGGTCCTTTTGGAATTTAACACTTCTCTTATAGGAGGACATTCAAAGTTCTTGAAAAATTACCACAGCATCAAGAATTACTTTTTTATCGAAAGGTATTAAAATTGATGTTCAAACGTTTGTGTTGGAATGTGTGGTTTACTAACAGAATAAGGGAGAGACAATCAAGACCCCGGGTCTCCTACAACCATTATCTATACCAAATGAATGTTGGGAAGAGGCTTCAATCAATTTTATTACAGGTCTATCCAAGTTCAAAGGAAATAATGTCATCATGGTAGTAGTGGATCGAATCACAAAGTATGCCCATTTTTTTCCCTTTATCATCCTTTTAAAGAAAGTACAATAGCCATAAAATCCATGGAAACAATTTAGAAGCTACATGGAATCCCTAAGATCATTGTAAGTGACAGAGATTGAATTTTCAGTCGAAATTTTTGGACTAAATTATTTTCTTGTTTGGGTACTCAATTGACTCATAGCTCCAGTGCCATCCTCAATCCAATGGCTAAACTGAGATTGTGAATAAATTTGTAGAAGGTTATCTTCTTTACTTTGCATCTGATAAAAAAACACAATGGATCAAGTGGTTTCCCTTGGCAGAATGGTGGTACAACACATCCTTCCATACTTCATCAAAAATGTCCATCAAAAAAGGTGGGGGATTTGTTGGAGATATTTGTTCCTTTAGATCCATCAAGACTTCCATTGAAATATTCAACTTTTGAGATACATTAGTCACAATTTCCTTTGTTTGTTCCTTATCTCCTCAACATTAGGCATCTTACTTAAACCACCATGGATGCTTGCAACATGTGACTTGATATCTAGTGCATCTTTAGAGATATCATCTAGATTTTGACTAATGCATGTAGTTTGATAGTTACTGTAAATTTGGAGTTGCACCTATATATATGTATCTGTGTATGGATTCACATATGTGACTCCTAATCTCACTACATGCGCTAAGAATGAAATCACAGTGATTGGTTTTGGTAATGGAACCTTGATTGTTTAGCATTTCACACAGTTGGCTATCCCTACCTAATGGATTCAATAATTTACACCTATTTAAGCCTTACTACCTCATGTAAAATCTAAAAGGTTGACACTATCCTCCTTTAACATTGGTCCTATTATTGAGCTAGAATGCACATAGTCATCAGGACCTTCTAATTCATATGATGGATCACATGAAGACTGTGTATATTGTGAAGCTATGAAAAAATACCTTTGAGTACTTTCCCATGATCTCTGGATGGTAAATGGGGTAAATTGTCATCTATGATCGCAGAGCCTAACCTCGAGGGGATTAAGAGAGTTGAACCCATGTCCCCTTCAGAAAACCTTCGAGTACTTTCCCATGATCCATGTAAACGGGGTAAATTGTCATATTTGATCACATAGCCTAATTATGAGGGGATCAAGAGATTTTCCCATGACCTCC
>JZKD02S1339791.1:144262-163130 GCA_000966675.3 Picea glauca | reverse complement strand
AAATGTTGAATGCTAATTGATGAGTTTTTGTGCAAGAGGGAAGTTTTGGGAAAAAGAGCCCCACACTCATTCACCCCCCCCTCTAAGTGTGGTAGGTGTGTCCAACAAAAGTAACAAGGTAGATGATATGCTTTCTATACCTCCTATTGTTGCTTCTATTGTTTTGAAGAATACTTCTTTATATCATGATAGCTATGTAGAATAATATGCCATCGATGAACATTTTAGAGAAGTATATGCGAAGCCAACCCTTGGTGCATAGGTAGAGAACTATTGTCTGCAGAGAAAACTACTCTACCATCTTGGAAAGCTATGTATTCCTATAAGTGAATGAGTCCATGAAATATGAGAAGCTCACACTTCTCTTGTGTCTGGGAATTTTGGGGTAGGAAAAACTATGGATCATTTGCAGAGTTTTTGGTACTAGTCTCAAATGAAAGAAATTGTAACTAAATATGTAAAGGGGTGTGTGATGTGTTCTACTTGTAAGCCCACTAATAGAAAACTGGGGCTATACTCACCCCTTCATGTTCCATCCCATCCATGGGAAAGTGTCTCCATGGATTTTGTAGGGGGTTTACCAATGACCAAAGGGGGTAATGATTATTTATATGTTGTAGTGTTTAGGTTCAGCAAGATGTGTATCTTGATGCCATGTAAAAAGAAGATCAATGTTGAGCAGACTACTAATATCGTATTTCAACATGTTTGGGTTCACTTTGGATTACCCACATCCATCGTCTCAGATCGATATACTCGATTCCTTGGGGATTTTTGGACTAGCTTGTGGAGAATGATGGACACCAAATTGAAGAGGAGCACTACTTTCCATCCACAGACCAATAGATAGACAGAGGTGGTAAACCAAACAGTGGTACTTTTTCTTCGAGGCTACTGCAGTAAGCATCCCAAGTTATGGTATCAACAAATACCCTATGTAAAACATGTGTACAACCAAGATTTACATTCATCCACTAACACATCAACAAATAATGAGTTGTTTAGAGAACCAATGAATGGAGTTCAAAGGAATATAGGAGATTAGAATAGAAGTGAGGGTACAAGTGGAAGTACCAGCAGCATTGTAGGTGATCCAAAATGGATCTAGGAGCCAAAATGGGTCCAGGAAGGCCTAAAAATAAAAGTGCTCAGAATTGCTTCAAAACATACGTACGAGTAGGCCTCATCATTATAAACCCAATGCAACTTGAATGGGATCAAATGGAAAATGTATGAGAACTATATCATGATCTATTTGTTTTTCCAAATAGGTAAAATTTGATGACTGTGCAGTCTGTACAGTCCATACAATGTTGGCATGGTAGTTGACCATACAGGTCGTATGGCCATACATGTGGCATGGAAGTGATGTGTTGGAAATTGCATGGACCAGTCATATTGTGACACATGGCACCACTGCAAGGGTGACACATGGCACCACTACAAGAGTGACATGTGGCATGTCCATACAACTGAGTTGGCATGGGCTGACATGGCAGATGTGTTGGATGTTGACTGGGTAGACATGTAGGTAGATAGATAGTCGAATAGGATGATGACATGTGGCAGTTAGTGGTAGAATATAATGGTGCCATGTGGCTCAGTCTTGGGCTTCCACGTGGCACCCCTCCATTGGTCGACGATTAGAAAAATTGGTATGGACTCTTGGTGAGTCGAACCCATGACCTTCGTTCTGGGTCGGCAAGTGCTTTGGCAGGGCCAGGCTACCAGCCTGCCCACTTTATGTCTTGATAACTATACTGGAAAGTAAATATTTAATCTTGCACAAATGTTATTTGGGCAGATTAAGGGGTTGGGGCCTAGCCCCAGCCCCGATGCTACCATATAACCCTACCATGTAACCACTCCACTATATAGGTGGCATGAAAGTGATGTGTTGGCAATTGTGTGGACCAGTCATATTGTGACACATGGCACCACTGCAAGGGTGATGTTGTTCCTGATTTTATACTTAAGGCTCACAACATAATGTCAGGCATCACAAAATAAAGAGGGTTTTAATATTTTCTTTTTTCTATTTCAGTTATGTGAGAAAAGTTCCTAAAATTGAATTAATGGTATAAAAGCTCAGAGGTTGTTTTTTGTATCTGAGTTAAATTTGAAAATAATGAATGTAATGAGAGAAAACCATAAATTTGTTAGACAAAGCAAGGCATCAATCATAGAAGAATCTTACTCTGCAACAGAAGAAGAAAATAGATGATGTAACCTTTAATGAAGCATAAAATGTAGCAATCTAATTAACTCACAGGTATTGTATTTTCTAATAGAAAATATAGAGGAAAATCTGTTAGCTATCAGATAACTAAATGAAACATATAACCACAATAGAAGTTGTACTAAATTGCGATCAGGCATTCATATAGGAAATATATAAAAAGATGTTGAAATGTGTAAAGATAGTAGAACACATAACTCAAATTGGACGAAATATGGAATCGCTGGTCTGCACTTGTATTAATTCTTGACGAGGAGAGTTTTTCTCAATTACAACCGGCAAGAAGCAACCTTTGTTCATTCTTTCAAATATCTATTTATACAAAATATTCTCAACCCTAGATGATTGGAATTTTCATTATTTCTAAAAAGAAATGGTTACAAAATGAGAAAATTGGAACGCTCCGCCTAGTTCTCCTTTGTTTCTTTCTCCTGCTTAGTACATTTGATGCATCTTCCCACAAATTGGGCTACCAACCTGGAGGAGTCTGTTAAGTTATTGACCTCAAAAGTATATAATTTATTTTCCAACAGAGGCAGTCTTTCTTCTATTCATCTATCTTTTGAAATAATAGACTGTAGTTGTAGATTAGGCTTCACTAGCCATCTATCTATTTGATCAATATCAACCTGTTTTATCTGTGATATTTCAACTTGGTTTTCTTCCATATTTTCCTTAATGTTGAGCAGTTGTTTATCTATATCAATATGACCCAATATTCCATAGCTATCCTCTTTATCAACGCCTAATAATTCCTTGTTGAGTGAACAAAAAGTTTCTTCACGAGACTCTTTCACTTCCTTAAGCATTTTCTTACCTTCTGTTATGTTAGATTCCCAAGTCTTTAGTATGATATCACCTCTAGTTCATTCTAAAATGGAAAATCAGGATGCCATAGTTATTCCTTCTTTTGCTAATGATATAACTGCTTCTTGGAAGGTAGTCTGGTCAATGATAGACTCTCTCTCTCTCTCTCTTAGAAATATTGTCACTTAATTCTTGCTCTATCTCCTGAAAATAATTTTGGAGGATTTCTACCTTAGAGAGCAGGCTTTGTTGTGTTGCTTCTAGTTTCTTTTGTACTTCTAGTGCTTGAGCTTGGAACACTATTATATTTACAACCTTTCTTTCGGTAGAACATAATTTAGCTTGTAGTTTCCTTACTAACTCCTCTTTTTGGATGATCTTCCCTTGGCGCACTTGGGAAGTCTTGTGTATCTCCTCAATATTGGATTTAAGTTGTTGGATTTCTTGTCTGTCGTTGGCTCTATCATGTTCGAGATATTTGTTGAATTCTCTCCTGACATTCTTTTCTACAGCTATTATTTGACTTTGTAATTGGTCTATCAATAGATTCCTCTATCTTAATTGTTCTTCCAGCTTTTTGACTGACCACTGATTTTCCATAGCAAAGGCACCTAGTGAGCCAACCATCTCCTTGGTGAGCTCTGAATCTTCCAAGCCCTACCCATAAAATATCATCCTTTGCCTTTTGGTTACTACCCCTTCTTTCTGTTGTGATTCTCTTCTCACTATGGCCCTCATTTTTGTGCTAAAGAAAAAGATTGAAGGAGGTATCTCTTCAAGCACAATCGGGGTAAGATCACTCGCATATATAACTTAGAGACTCAAAGTTCCGAAACTTGACTGTAGAGGAGTTAGTGTTGTAATAGGACTGCCTACCTCTGTGAATTGTGTTCCTTCTATTGTTCCGGAGGTATTAGCAGGAGTAGCTGGCGATAAAGGAGGTATTGCTTGATTCTTCTTTAGAGGTCTCTTAGATTGAACCTTTGTATTTGATCCTAGATGTCCTACCTGGGAGGTTTCTAATCCTTGTGAAGACACTTCGGGATTCTTTGGGGATTCCTCAGTAGTCTGTTTACTAGAAGACTTTAGTTCAAAAACTAGAGGTATGGATCCCTGTTCTGGAGGAGTGATTATCAATTCTCCATGTAGTATCTTGGGCAAACCACTTCGTCTGTGCCTTTGGAAAGTGAAGAAACTAGTCTTTTGGTTAGGGGATAACGTTTGGTCTCTGTCTTGTACCTCCTCATAAGCTTTGATTCCCCTAAATATATCGTCATAGGGGGAGTCTTCATGCTCATATGTTTTCATATTGCATTGATCTAGGTGATTCCCCACAATTTAATATGGATCATGCCTTCAGAATTCAATGTCTACCAGTTTGACATCCTCTAAAGCTACAACCTCTACCTTGGAATGGCCAAAATTCAGCAATGAAAACCTTCCAATCTGTACAGGGAAAGCTAGCCAAAATTTCTTTTGAGATGATTTTATCTCTTTGCCAATGCCTCCTTTTATTGTCTATTAAGCCACTTATCTACACACCAGTCTGTTAGGAAGAAACTTTGCGAGAGCGTGAGGGGAAATTGAGCATCTGAAAACCTTGATATAGGAGAAATTTTCTTCAATGAACCAATCTGCAATTGTTTTAAAGTTTCCCATAATTTGATTTGAAATCTGAGGGGGTGGATGACCATATAGTACTTGATGAACATGAATCACTACATTATGACATATTTCATAAAATAAATCTTTGGCTTTTTCCTCCCATAGTTTAGAATGATAAAAATGGATAAGTTCTGCACTGGTTGGGTTCCATCTCCAATTCATCAATGGAAACATAGTCATGAAACAGATGGAATCCATGACATACGCAAACATATAAAAAGGGGCAGGTTGGCCTTTTTACTTTTCCCTTTGATACTCCGCAATTTCCTTGGTTAGGTTATCTGACATAATCTTAGCCTAGTCGAAAGTCAAACCCTGGGCTACCTCATGCATGATTGATACCCATTCCACCAGGAAATGAGTAGGGATTTTCCTTCCGAATATTATACATAGCATCATGGCTACATATATCATATATTCATTTAATGATGTGGTGGAATAAACACCATGATAATCAGCTCTGAATTTCGTTGGAATTCCCCACCATGTTTAAACCAAATGGCATTTTATCATTGGCTCATTGGAAAGTGGCTCCTGCATTCATTAAACCAAATGGAATTTTATCATACATAAATGTGTACCATGGGGTGGTGAATGTGGTTTTCTCTTTATCATCCTCATGGAATGCAATTTGGTTATATCCTGAAAATCCATCAATCATAGACATTCTATTAGCTCCTACTACCTTTTCCTGCACGTGATCCATTTTAGGTAATGGATAATTATCTTTGAGTGATGATCTGTTTAGATTTATAAAGTCAATGCACAGTCTAATTTCACCATTTTTATTCCTGACCGAAACTAAATTATCCATCCACTCAGATTATCTGAGTGGGACAACAATCTTGGCATCCAAAAGTTTCTTTACCTCTTTCTCTATCAGAGGCAGTAATATAGAATTTATCTGTCTGAGCTTCTGCCTGAAAGGTTTAACACCCTGCTTCAAAGGAATTTTGTGTTCAATTATGGTGGTATCATAAGTTCTTATTTCATCATAGGAATAGGAAAAAACATCCTTATAATGTTTGAGCAATTCAACATATTTACTTTTTTATTTCACGAGGAAGGTACTTAGATAGTTTTACCAACCTAGGAGTTTCCTTGGTGCCTATATCACAATCTTCAACTTCTTCTGGTTGAGGCTATAAAGTAGACATCAAGGGAATGTCGTCATGATTAAATAATATCTCCAAGGGAATCAAACCTTTGGGGATCTGATTATTTTTCAGTATCAATATATGATGATTAGCAATCTTATCTTGAAACTCTTGAGGTCCTTCTCCTTCCTGCATAATCCAAGCAGGGTCATTCTAATTTTCTTGGTCAATATGTGTTTCAACAAAGACATCCACCATTTCTAGGAATTATCTGATTTGTTCATCATATTCAAAAACCTTCCAGTGTTGTATATTGTTTGGTATTGAAGGTATGTGCCTCATTTCTATATGATATTTTAGTTTGAAAATAGTAGGAGGTACAAACGTTGAGGCTTTTTTGGCCAATGAATCTGCCTGTTGATTTTCTGCTCTAGTAATGTAGTGAACATTAACTGATGAGAAAAAGCTTTCAATCAGGTCCCAGGAACAATTTATGTAAGACCTTAACCTTGGGTGTTTAGCTTGGTACTGATGATTTATCAGTTTTATAATTAATTCTACATCACCATAGACTTCCAAGTTTTTAATTTTCAACTTCCTGACAGCTTCTAATCCTAAAACCAGGGCTTCATATTCGCATACATTATTGGTGTAATCAATGTCCCACTGTAACCTGTAAGAGAAAGGGATAATGAACTCATCTCTTGGTGCCACAAACAACACTCTATCTTCTGCCCCTTCACCAGACGAAGCACCATCAAGATACATTTTCCAAACTCCAGTACTATATACATCTTTATTTGTCTTTTGTATTTTTTCTTTTTCTGTACAATCTTTTTTTGTACAATATTTTTCTATACAATATTTTTCTATACATTCCTCTAAATCATCTATTGATAAAATACAATTTCCTAAATCTTTATCTGGGATATAAATAGGGTAGTTACTCGAATTCAATGAATCACTTACTGTAAATGTTAGCCTTGTTTTTCTGTACAAGTGGGTGAACTGTTCGCCGAAGACTGGGATTGTATCATATGTCATATCGAGTTGAAGGGATCCTCCAATTTTGGCACCCCAAGACCTAGATAACAACATGCCATACTTTGGAGGTATATCAGCAACAACCACATCCATCAGAACACTTTTTATAGGAATTTGTGCAAGATTAACCACTAAATCTTTAATCATACCCATACATTTAACTTTTCTCGAATCAAAAGAATATAGATCTCCGTAAGGTCGAGTAATTTCGAGACCAAGTCTATCCGTGATACCTTTGGGCATCACACTGTGATAATCTCTAGAATCTAACATGAAATTATGGAGCAAGTGATCATGCACAGTCAGCGTGATGTGAAAGGGAGCAACAGTATCTCTGGCACTTTCGAAGTTTGGACCAAATATTATATTTGGTTTATCATCTTCCAAATTTATAACATCGGCCTAACTTTCAGTTTCCAAAAAATTTATCATTTTGGCAATTTGTTTCCTGTATGTAGGGTTTTTTTCTAGTTCTCGTTGTCTTATCGACTTCTCTAGCTTGGATTTCTATCTCCCTTTTTTCTGATTTATTAATTTGTGTTGCTTTTGTTTCAACTGTTTTTGTTTTTTCCATGGGAATTTCCACTGTTCTTGTATTAACAATTGGTGTTTCTGCTGCCTTTGTCTTGGTAGACTGTGTGTCAGCAACCTTGGTTTTAACAATCCATCTTTCAACATCTTTTGGAGCTTCATCGTTTGTTTCCCATCTCGGCAATATTTTCTTCAGTGGGGCAGTTGTGATATTTTTGTTTCTAGGCCTTAGATTATATTTCTGTTGGAGCTTGGCCATTATATTATCAGCGATTCCTTGATAAGCAGAATCATTTGTAATATTCATACTCTCATCGTTATTAGACCAACCTTCTATGTTTAGAGTTTTTTCATAATCTTGTCTCGTCAAATAAAGTTCTTGACAATCATCGCCAAGATTATTAATATCTTCCTCGAACTCCTCAAAATTTTGCATGTCTTCCCCTCCTATAAAATTTTCATTCTTAAAGGGGGCTTGAATCTTTTGTTCTTCATTCTTAGTTTGTCTTTTTTGTATTTGAGGGTTTGGATTCATTTTGAAATCCTTTCTAGGGAACTGATCATTCTTTGATTGATCCAATTCCATTCTCAAGATTTTATTCGACAATTCTTTGATTATTTTATCCATGTCATCCATCTTATCTTCCGAGGACCTCCCAACTCTAGAGGGTCCTGCTTGTTCCCTTAATCGCCTGGTTTCCTTATTTCCCATTTCAAATTTGGCTTTTAACTTCCTTGATGCCATCATGTTTGACTCAATTTCCACGGCATCATCGTGTGTTTTGGTGAGATCAACAGATATCCTTTCTCTCAACAATAAAACAAAATCAAGGTCAAAAGCCCCATTGTAACTTACTTTTGTTGTTGGTTGGGAAGGTTTGACCTCAGCTGGAATATTGTTATATAATTTATTAAATATTTGAGTAAATTCAAGAACTATTTCTAAAGTTTTATTTATTAAAGCTCAAAACTCAGTTAGATAATAAAGGTGATCTTTTATCTCTCCCCATTGTCTAAGAAAGGTGCTTTCTAAATCGTCATACGATCCTATGGAATCTTCTGATAGTCTTCGGAACCAGGTTCTCACCTATCCTTCAAAAGTTTGAACCAGGATTCTTGAATAAACTTCCTCATGTTCAAGGCCAAGGATATCAATGAATTGATCGAAGAAATTTATGTGTTCAATCACAGTTAAATCTCCCTCTCCTGTGAATTTTGGTAGGTTTTTCATATAATTTTTAGGTAAATCATGGAGAGGAACTGGGAGGAACAAAGGAGCATACCTAGCATCTACTTTCGAAAATATTCTAGGAGGTGGGGGTGGTACTTTACCACCACCTCCTCCTCCTCTAACACCACCACCATCGCCTACGACACCACCTCCTCCAGCCACAACCATTGATAATTTAGAGGGTGAAACTTGGAGATTATAGAGAAGAATTTTAAATATGTGTGGTGACCTTTTGGTTGCGTCTGGATGAAGAAGAAAGGTTTTAGGAAACTGACTGTTAGGGGACAGGAAATTTGAAAAAGAGGGAACTAGAAAATGAGGACTAGTTTCTTCAGACTCATAGGATGTGTACACAGGAGAACCAACAGGAGTCAAGTCAAGATTTAAGGTATATTATTCTAAACTTTGAGAGGTTGGAAGATGAACTTTGGGAACTGATGAAATGTCAAACGAAGAGGGAAGTGAGATAGATTGTTTACCTCTATTGGTAAAAGAGACAGTTGGAAAAGTCTCGGCTTTAAACTCGGGTAAAACCAACTCAGGTTCTAGGGTTTCGATTCTATCAGTGGATGTTTCTTTGAAAAGGAGTTGGGTGGGAAATTTTTGTGAAGATAAATGCTCGAGTAAACCCTTATTCTTGGAATTTGTGGATTTGGGTTGATAAATATTACTTGTTGATGCAGTAGTTTGTTTAAGGTATCCCCTTGGTTTCAGAAGTTTTTCAGGGTCGGATACATGCAAGTTCTACTTATCATCTGGATTCTTTCTGGTATTTTTTTGATTAAATGCCAGTTTATTAGTTGTGGAGTCACCAAGTGAAAGATAAAAGTTATCCTTATAATTTATTCAATCTTTGTTCACTATCAAAGTGAGAAACTTACCAATGTCGTTCTCCCAGGGAAAAATAACTTTGATTCTCCATCCCTGGAAACGGCACCAAAAATATGTTGTTCTTGAGTTTATACTTAAGGCTCATAGCATAATGTCAGGCATCACAAAATAAAGAGGGTTTTAATATTTTCTTTTTTCTATTTCAGTTATGTGAGAAAAGTTCCTAAAATTGAATTAATGGTATAACAACTCAGAGGTCGTTTTTTGTATATGAGTTAAATTTGAAAATAATGAATGTAATGAGAGAAAAACATAAAGTTTTTAGACAAAGAAAGGAATCAATCACATAATAATCTTACTCTGCTATGGAAGAAGAAAATAGATGATGTAACCTTTAATGAAGCATAAAATGTAGCAATCTAATTAACTCACAAGTCTTGTATTTGCTAATAGAAAATACAGAGGAAATTGTTTTAGCTATCAGATAACTAAATGAAACATATAACCACAGTAGAAGTTGTACTAAATTGCGATCATGCATTCATTAAGGAAATATAGAAAAAGATGTTGAAATGTGTAAAGACAGTAGAACACATAACTCAAACTGGACGAAATATGGAATCTCTGGTCTGCACTTGTATTAATTCTCGATGAGGAGAGTTTTTCTCAATTACAACCGAAAAGAAGCAACCTTTTTTCATTCTTTCAAATATATATTTATACAAAAGATTCTCAACCCTAGACAGTTGGAATTTTTGTTATTTCTAAAAAGAAACGGTTACAAAATGAGAAAATTGGAACGCTCCGCCTAGTTCTCTTTTGTTTCTTTCTCCTGCTCAATACATTTGATGCATCTACCCACAAATTGGGCTACCAACCTAGAGGATTTTGTTAAGTTATTGACCTTAAAAGTATATAATTTCTTTTCCAGTAGAGGCAATATTTCTTCTATTCGTCTATCTTTTGAAATAATAGACTGTAGTTGTAGATTAGGCTTCACTAGCCATCTATGTATTTGAGCAATATCAACCTATTTTATCTGTGATATGTCAACTTGGGTTTCTTCCATATTTTCCTTAATGTTGAGCAGATGTGTAGCTATATCAATCTGACCCAGTATTCTAGAGTTATCCTCTTTATCGAGGCCTAATAATTCCTTGTTGAGTGAACAAACAGTTTCTTCACAAGACTCTTTCACTTCCTTAGCCATTTTCTTACCTTCAACTATGTTAGACTCCCAAGTCTTTAGTATGATATTGCCTCTCGTTCGTTCTGAAATGGACAATCTGGAAGCCATAGTTATTCCTTCTTTTGTTGATGATATAACTTCTTCTTGGAAGGTAGTCCGAGCAATGATAGACTCTCTCTCTATCTTAAAATAATCTCACTTAATGCTTGCTCTATCTCCCAAAAATAATTTTGGACAATTTCTACCTTAGAGAGCAGGCTTTGTTGTGTTGCTTCCAGTTTCTTTTGCACTTCCAGTGCTTGAGCTTGGAACACTATTATATTTACAACCTTGTTTTCGGTAGAACTTAATTTAGCTTGTAGTTTCCTTACTAACTCCTCTTGTTGGATGATCTTCCCTTGGCTCACTTGGAAAGTCTTGTGTATCTCATCAAGATTGGATTTAAGATGTTGGATTTCTTGTCTATCATTGGCTCTAGCCTGTTTGATATCTTTGTTGACTTCTCTCCTGACGTTCTTTTTACAGCCATTATCTGACTCTGTAATTGGTCTATCAATAGATTCCTCTGTCTCAATTGTTCTGCCAGCTTGTCGACTGACCACTAATTTTCCATAGCAAAGGTGCCTAGTGACCCAACCATCTCCTTGGTGATCTCTGAATCTTCCAAGCCCTACCCATCAATATCATCCTTTTCCTTTTGGTTACTACCCCTTCTTTCTACTGCGATTCTCTTCTGACTATGGACCTCCTTTTTGTGATAAAGAAAATGTTTGAAGGAGGTATCTCTTCAAGCGGGATTGGGGTAATATCGCTCACATATATAACTTCGAGACTGGGAGTTCTGAAACTTGACTGTAGAGGAGTTAGTGGTGTAATAGGACTACCTACCTCTGTGAATTGTGTTCCTTCTATTGTTCTGTAGGTATTAGCAGGAGTAGACAGTGATAGAGGAGGTATCGCTTGATTATGTTTTAGAGGTGTCTCAGATTGAACCTTTATCTGTTACCCTAGATGTCCTACCTGCGAGGTTTCTAATCCTTGTGAAGACACTTTAGGATTCTTTGGGGATTCCTCGGTCGTCTGTTTACTAGAAGACTTTGGTTCAAACCTAAAGGTATGGATCCCTGTTCTGGAGGAGTGCTTATCAATTCTCCCTGTAGTATCTTGGGCAAACCACTTCGTCTGTGCCTTTGGAATGTGAAGAAACTAGCCTGTTGGTCAGGGGGTAATGTTTGGACATTTTCTTGTACCTCCTCATAAGCTCAGATTCCCATGAATATATTGTCATAGGGGGAGTCTTCATGCTCATATATTTTCATATTTTATTGAGATAGGTGATTCCCCACAATTTGATATGGATCATGCCTTCTAAATTCGATGTCTACTAGTTTGAAATCCTCTAAATATGCAGCCTCTACCTTGGAATGGCCAAAATTCAGCAACGAAAGCCTTCTAATCTGTAGAGGGAAATTTGGCCAAAATTTATTCTGAGATTCTTTTAGCTCTTTGTCAATGCCTCTTGTTACTGTCTAGTAAGCCACTTCTCTACACACCAGTCTGTTAGGAAGAAACTTTGGGAGAACGTGAGGGGAAATTGAGCATCCGAAAACCCTGATATAGGAGAAATGTTTTTCAATGAACCAATCTCCAGCTCCAATTCATCAATGGAAATGGAGTCATGAAATAGATGGAATTCATGACATACACAGACATATAAAAAGGGGTAGGTTGGCCTTTTGAATTCTCCCTTTGATACTCTGTAATTTCCTTGGTTAGGTTATCTGATAGAATCTTGGCCCAGTCGAAGGTGAAACCCTTAGCTACCTAATGCATGATTGATACCCATTCCATCGAGAAATGAGTAGGGATTTTCCTTCCAAATATTCTAAATAACATCATGGCTACATAGATCATATATTCATTTAATGATGCAGTGGAATAAACACCATGAGAATCATCTCTGAATTTTGTTGGAATTTCCTACCATGTTTTAACTATATCTGGGTAGGTTCGGTCACATTCTACACATTATTTTTGTTGAAAATCCATTACGAATGCAACATTATAAATATATTTTGGATTAGGGGATATCTTGTACATTACTTGGATGTGTTTCCACCTGAAAGAGACAACAACGACCTTTTGGTGATTGATGGCATGAGCCCAACTTATCATGTCATTATATGGCATGAGCTTCGGCCGTGTAGCTATTTTATTAAGTTTAGACTCTGCTATAACTCTGAGTTTAGTTCCGATATTGTCGGTCGTTTCATCTCCAAAATCATCTGGGCAATTTATGAATTCGCACTCCAAGATTTCAAAAATCTGCGTCCAGGACCTAATTGAATCTACAACATGTGGCATGGTATCAGACAGGACATCTGAATTCATATTTGATCCTTCACCGGCCTCATTACTCTTCTTTGACATTTTCCTGGGTGCCATGATGTCGGAAATAAAATGAAAATACCTGTTACAGAGGAGAATGTGTAAGCTTTCCTTGAGTAAAACTTACTACTTTGTTGAAATTAAGAATGAAATTTGAAATAGAAAACTTTATTTGCTCTCAGTTTGCATTAATTCGAGCATTCTTTTACGGATGATGAATTTATTTGTTTTAATGAGGGTACATCTGGAGATACTTACCTTACACTAGAAAATATTTCCATTGATCCATAATAAATATTACCAAATATCGGCGATTCACAACCGAGAGTTTTGGATGGAACAACATTGAAATGTCCCAAAACACGAATGCGCGAAAACTTAATTCACATTGTTAATTTTTGTTTAAAGGTTAAATTAATCATGCTTAAGAACTCAAAGCTTTCGGGACCTCAGGTTTCGGGGTTTTTTGGATGTAATGAATGGTAAACCCCCGATTCCCAAAATGTGAAAAGATTTACTATCTTTGACTCAGTTTGATTTAAGGATCCCTGGATCGTGAAATTGCGTCTGATTAAGTAATATTAATTGTGTTTAACTTTTTTAATTAATAACGATTAACTAAGGGTTTCGTAACTTTGTGTATCGGGATTTTAAGTTATTGTTTGAGGCAAGACTCCCAAAACATGAAATTACGACAAGATTTAATTACCATTAATCATTCTTAATCATTTAATTAACCTGGTTTAATTTTAAACTAATTTCGCGACTTCGTATATCAGGATTTTGGGGTTCTTTACATGTCAGATTATTAGTATCGTGAAACCCTAAAACCCGACATTTTAAATGGCTATCTTTAGTGATCTTTCTTTTTAATGAAAGGGCCACTCCATCACTTTTAAGAATTTTAGATCGTTGGATAAATCAAAATACTTTATCAATGGTGAGACTCAGGCGAGTTTTATTCTTATTCGAATGACAATTATTAAAGTCTAAAGTTAAGAAAATGATATGTTTCAATAGGTGACACGTGGCACATATGTACATCTGAGTCGGCATGGGTTGACATGACAGATGTGTTGGATGCTGACTGGGAAGACACATAAGAAGACAAGTGCTCGGATAGGATGATGACACATGGCAGTTAGAGGGAGACTATAATGGTGCCACATGGCCCAGTCTTGGACTACCACATGGCACCCCTCCATTGGTCGGTGATTAGAAAAATTGGTATGGACTCCCAGCAAGTCGAACCAGTGACCTCTAGTATGGGCCGACGAGTGCTTTGGTAGGGTTGGGCTACCATCCCTCCCACTTTATGTCTTGATAACTATAGTGGGAAGTAAATATTTAATCTTGCACAAATGTTATTTGGGCAGATTAAGGGGTTGGGGCCTAGCCCCAGCCCCAGCGCTACCATATAGCCCTACCATGTAACCACTCCACTATACATTGCTTTGGAGTGCGATCCAGCCATCCCTGACGCAAGCTACCATGGGACCATTCCATATGCCCTTACCTATACTGGTTTGTGTAGATTTGTGGATAGCACCCGGTCGGGCTGGATAGCTCATCGACCAAGGTGCATATCCAGGAGCTATAACTAGGGGCTATAATTGTTAAGTGCATGGAAAGGGGTAAGGTCATGGCCACATGGGCCATAGCCACATGACTGGGGCTAGGAATCCAGGGGACCAACGAATCAACAACAACGCAGGGCCACATGGAAGGCACCCACATGACCAGGGGTTTGAACAAAGGGATTTGTGCCCTATATTTTTCCAATTATGGGTTTTTACACTATATTACAAGATTTTTATGGATTTTTTCAACATTTTTGAGTGAGTTTGGCCAATATTGGGGGATCTAGAGCCTTTTTTGAGGCCAGATCTTGGGGGGAAGTTGGTATTTTGTTGCCAACTTCAATCCTATATAAACCAGAGGTTCTTGGTAGTCTAGAGAGAGGTTTAGAACAGGGAAATGCTGAAGAATTGTAAATCCAAAGCCATTTTTATGTAGGGAAGCCATTGAGGAGAGAAACTTTGCGGGCCATTTCTGGGAGCTTCGTTCATCCATTTTCAGTGCCGTTAGTTGTGATGGGTTCTTGAGATATAGAAGAACACAACCAGATCAATTTGTAAGCCATTTGACACTGTTATGATGTACGGTTGAAGCTTTGAAGAGAAATAAGAAAGCCTCACCCACTGAGACAAAAGCCCAGAGATGTAGGTGAGATTGTTGAACTCTGTCATCAACTTCTTTTGTTATGGTTTGTTGTTTCTTCATGCTTATTTCCAAATCTGTATATTTATTTATGGCTTCCATGTTTCATTTATAATTCTTCCTCTTTCATCAGTTTCCTAAATGGTTAAATAATGCATGCTTTAGAAAATCAACCATCGTCTTTAAAAGATCTTTTCAGATTAGTAGGTAGTGATACAAGTGGAAGTACCAGTGGGAGTTCAAGTATGAACAACAATTAACAGATATTAGTACTACACAGAGCAGGTACAACACATTCTACAATGGCAGGTGTGGATCCAATGATAAGATTACCATAATTCCATGGGGATGAATCAAAAGACCTAGAGAAGCACCTATTCGAGTGTAAGAGAATATGGGAAGCAAAAAGATTCATTGATGATGAAGAAAAAGTAGCATATCTAGCAATAATGTTCAGAAACCGCGTGCTATATTGGTACATGAATCTAGCAGTAAACAATCCACATGGTGCACTAGGAACAATAGCAGAGATCAAGCAGGCATTGATCATTGAGTTTCAGAGGTTGAAATTAGAGGATAAGTTTATGAATGAGATGATTGAGGTTAGACAAAAACTAGCAAAGTCAGTATGGGACATTGATCAAATGTTCAAGACATTGAAAGGTAAACTGAAGTATCTCATTTCTGAAATGTAGCACAGACAATTGTTTATAAATTCTATGTTACCACATTTCAAGTATCCATTGAGACAACAGAAATTTCAAACCCAGGCAGAGGCACTACAAGAAGCGATGCAATTAGAGGAGAATCAATATAAGCAGATAGATTTTTCTATAGAGGAGTTGAAGAAAGACCTGAAGAAATTGACAATGCAATTAAACTTAAATAAAAGTAGTGAGAAAAGAGAAGCAGTGTGGTGTACCCTGTGCAGAGCAGAGGGACATCAATAGAATGAGTGTCCGACATTTTCACATTACCTGGGAGTAGGGATGCCAAATCCATTTCCTATATGATGGCCTTGGTGTGAAATATGAAAGACACATGGGCATTATCCTTATCACTTCCCTATGATGCAGAAGTACAAGACAAAACCGAAGAGTACTTTTTGTAACTTTTGTAAGTCAATGGTACATGAAGACAAAAATTGTAGAACTCTGGATTTAATGAAGGAAAGAATATCAGATGCATACATGATGTAGGTTGAGTTTATGAAAGGATATACTGCACCATATTTTGGCAATGTGCAACAATTTCAAGAAGTGCCACATTTTCAACAACCTTCGCAGTATAATCAGGCACCACAATATCAAAACATGGATCCATAGGGGAACAGAGGAGGATTTAGAGGTAGAGGAAGAGGAGGAATAGGGAGAGGTAGAGGGCCTATTATCTACCATAATTTTCAACAACAAGGACACTATGTCAAAGATTGTCCTCAACCAACAACAACATGTATGTATTGTCGCACAACAGATCATGTGACAGAAGAGTGCTCGAAGTTAATGACGAAGATCCAAGAGAAGAGGAATCTAAATAACTAGAATGTCCAGTGGATTTCTACAAAAATAAGGGATCCTGGGAGGAAAATCAATATAGTGACTAGAGGAGGAGTGAAGACAGGAGAAGATGCACATGAACAGAAGAAGGAATCTCAGTGTTGGATTCAGAAGAACACTCATCCACAATAACAGTTTGATGCAAAGAAGAAGGAAACTTCCAAGGAAGAAAAGGAGTTCATGAAGGAGAATGTAGCCTCCACATCGAATACTGTGTCGAGGTATGATACTCCTATTTTTTATATTCCTCGGTCCTTGGATCATACTTGCAAAGGAGATCAAATAGAGAAAGTAAGTAACTTAAAGAGTTTCCTGGAATCTTTCTTTAATTTACTTAATGATAAGAATGCCATGGATTTGTTTAAAAGTATGCTTGATAAATATAGCATAGAGGAAGGGGTAGGAACATAACCAAAGAAGATTAATTAGGTCCATAAAAGTAAAATAACTAGCAGAGAGTTCAGATTGAATGCAAATATAGGAGACTTTGACATGGGAAATGTTATCCTAGACTTAGGATCAGATGTCAACATTTTTCCAAAGAAGACTTGGGAAGTAATGGGAGAACCTACACTAGGGTATTTCAATATCCAATTGAAGCTATTGAATTAGGAGAGAGTGATTCCCATAGGTAGATTGAAGAATACAATAATGGATTTAGATGGTATGCGCACCACAACAAACTTTGAAGTGATGGATAAGGTGGATGAGTCTATACCATTTCCATCACTATTGGGAATTGATTGGGCCTTTCATAATAGGGCCATAATCAATTTAAATACTAGAAATATGGCATTTGAAGATGGGAACTTTAGGGTAGTAGCATATTTAGAACCCTCAGATTGTGAAAGATATGTAGAACCTGTGTCTAAGAGTGTTCTAGAGGATGATGTGAACCAATTGTATAGGACTACTGCGCGAGAAGAAGACTATGTGAATCCAACTATAGATGGAGTGCTCAGTTGGAGGAGTATTAATTCTGACATGTCAAATTGAGATATTGGAGTAGAAAACAAGCAGCAAATATTGCATGAAGTCTCTACTAGGAGGTGCACCAGAGTTACACGCACAGTAAGATGGGTTGGGATAGAAGTAAGACAATTTCCCACATTCACTGAAGAGGACAATTTAGAAAACTTACTGACATAGTTCGAATCAAAGGTTTTGGATAGTCAAATATTATTAGTGTTGGATATAGCACTGAGTGACACACCTGCACGATGGTGGGGTGCACATAAGAAGGTAATTCAAGACTGGTATCAGTGTAAGCGACTCATGTGGATAAGATTTGGTAGGAGTCAGTAGGATAGACTCTTACAGAAGTATGATGGAAGAGGGAACCCAAGACAAAACATAAATCATTGTGTAACTAATTGGATATTGGTACCACCGGGGGAATGGAGGCATTACTTTATTCATACATTAGAAGGAATACCTAGTAATTAGTACAAGGAATAGGAACTACGTAGAGAAACTGTAAGTTGGGGCAAAGTGCAATAGAACTTTATTAGGACCTTTGCATTTGAAAGTGAGAATCCATGGGTGGATCTAGAATTGCAGAGGATCAAAGGGACGATATTTGAAGAGTATGGGGTAGATACAATGAAAGTAGACAAAGATTACAAAAAATAAACACTTGAACAATTAGTTTACTGTTATGAGGTCATAGAGGATGAAGAAGTAGAGGAAGACCCACATGACATACATATATTAGAAGGGGAAGGAGAAAAGGGGTTGTAATTACCCATGTGTTATCCACATTTTTGGTTATCGAGATGATGACGTAATAATGACATGGTGATAGAAGATCTGACTCTTCATTAAGATCATTTTCATGAAGAAAGTTACACTTATCAGCTTCTCAAAATTACACTTTTGAAGATAGTACGCAGACTACACATATATTGTCTTGCGGAAGTACTTTGTTTCCGCAGGCTGCATTCAGTCTGACTGCAGACTTTCCGCACTGTGTTAATGGTCAGGGTGTGGAAATGTTTCTTAAGGGAGAAAACGGATGAGTTCTCGATCCTTCTAGAAGGAATCTTCTAGAAGGATGAGTTGGAGTTCGAA
>JZKD02S1339791.1:95652-125926 GCA_000966675.3 Picea glauca | reverse complement strand
CTTTTGGTGGTCAGTCTGTCAGCCCATAATGCGAACACCAACTTGTTGTGCCATGATTTCTTGTTTTCCTGCAATGTTTTCTTGATGATATTTACCAAGGTTTTGTTTGAAGATTCTTCCAACCCATTCCCCTAAGGGTAGTAGGCTGTGGAATGCCCCAAACCAATGTGATACTGGTTGCAGAAATCTATAAGCTTCCTCGACCGAAAAGAAGCTACATTATCAGTTATAATCTTTCTAGGACATCCAAAGTGAGACAAAATATTATTTTCGAGGAATTTGATAATAACAGAGTCAGTGGCTTGCCTGCTTGGTACTACTTCGATCCATTTGGTAAAATAATTGGTGGCAGTAAGAATCCATCTGTGTTGGCCCGAAGAAGGGGGGTGTATTTCTCCAATGAAGTCCAATCCCCATTGCTAGAAAGGGGCCTCAATTGAGATTGGTTTCAGAGGTAGAGGGAGGAGTTTCCTTTTTCCTTCAAATAGATGACATTGATGACATGCAGTTACTTTATGATGTACATCGGTGAATAGGGTGGGCTAGTAGAAACCAGCCCTGAGTATTTTGTTGGTTGTGACCTTCCATTTCAGATGGCCACCACATTCTTCTGCATGAAATTCTTGTAATGTGTTGTTAGCTTCATCTTTCAATAAACAATTTAATAGAATGCCTCCAGGATCTTTCCAATACAAATTGCCTTCTAGAATACAGAATTTTAAGGCTTTCAACTTCAAAAATCTAGCTTTAGTCTTAGTCAAACCAGGGGGAGCTTGTAAATTTTGCAAGATGAATATAAGGTCTGCGTACCATGGAGAGTTGAGAAATACCTCTCTCACACTTGGAGTTGCCATCTCGCCCTGTTCATCTGCTACAGCTAAAAAATTAATGTCTAGAGCATGGAAATTTGATTCAGCCATTAATTTTGCTAGGCCTTGACCCTTGATTAATTTTGTAGGCTTAATCTCTATATTGTATTCTAAAATGACAGCAATCCATTTTCCCCTTCTTCCATCAGGGTTGTCCTGGGTCAAAATTTCTTTTACTACCACATTTGGAACATAAGCTATGTTGTGGGAATGAAGAATGTAGACTCTAAAATCTTTAATGGCTTTTACCAAGGCAAAAGCTTGTTTCTCCATTATCTTGTAATTCAGAGAAACGTCTCTCAATGCTTTACTAAAAAAAGCTATGGGTTGTTCATACCCTTCACTATTCTTTTGCAGTAACACCACTGCTATAGTATGTTCGGAAGCGAAAGAAAAAAGATAGAAATCTTTGGTAAAATCAGGACTGATTAAGACAAGGGCCTCTGTGAGTGCTCGTTTGACTTGTTCGAAAGACTATCTGGACTCAGAGTCCCATTTTATTTTTACATCTTTTTTAAGCATATTTGTAATGTTTCTAAGGAGCTTGGCCAGATTGGGAATGAATATTCATAGAAAGTTTATTCTCCGGATAAAAGACTGTAGTTCTTTAAGGTTTTTGGGGTGTTCTAATTTTTGTATGGCCTCGATTATGCTGGGGTCTATTTTGATTCCATCCTTTGAGATGATGTGTCCTAGCAGCTTTCCTTCCTCTAGCCCGAAAAGGATTTTCTTAGGATTTAAAGAAATCCCAAACCTTCTACATTTCTCGAAGACTCGTCTAAGGTGTCACAAATGTCCATCATCAGATCAGGAAAACACAGTTACATCATCTAAATAGACGACAATAAAATTACCTGATTCTTCCACGAAGGTGATATCCATCGCCCTCTAGAACGTGGCTCCAGCGTTCATCAAACCAAAATACATTTTTACATACATGAAAGTGCCCCATGGTGTGGTAAAATTTCTTTTGTCCTGGTCCTCCGGGTGAACTAGGACCTGATTGTAACCCAAGAAACCGTCTAGAAAAGATATCTGACTGGATCCGACCACCCTTTGTAGGATGTGGTCCATTTTGGGCAAAGGGTAATTATCCTTCAGGGAGGCCTTATTCAGATTTCGAAAGTCTATGCAAAGTCTGATTTCCCCAAATTTCTTACACGTAGGGACCAAATTAGAGACCCATTTGGAAGGGACTATTATTTTGGCATCGTACATTTTTTTTATTTCCTTTTCTACCAGAGGGAGTAACTTGGGATTTATCCTCCTAAGTTTCTGTCTAAAAGGTTTTTGGTCTTCTTTCAGTGGAATCCTGTGTTGTATGATGCTGGTATCATAAGCTTTCAAATCCTCATAACCCCAAGCAAAGACATCTGAATATTCTTTGAATAGATCAATGTACTTGAGTTTTTTCTCAGGGGGCAGTGATTTGGACAATTTGACTATCCTGGGTTTTTCTTCGGTCCCTATATTGCAATCTTCCACCTCTTTCCCATGTGCTTTAATTTTTGGTTTTTTGGCTATGTCATTAAAATCAAACAAGTCCTCTAAAGGAACTAGGCCCCTAGGCAAAACATTTCTTTTCAAATGTAAAACATCGACATCCATTTCGTCATCGCCTAATTCTCCTGAATCTACGCTATTTACACTATCAATTTCAAAATCAGATCTATTTACATTTTCATCTTCGTTCTCTAAATCTATATTTGTACATTCAAAATCGTTTTTACACTGCAAAAAATCTTCTATTTGATCATCATTACCAAACACTTGCCAGTACTTGATATTGTCGGGAATGGTTGGTCTGCATTTCACCTCAACAATGTATGGGCGAGTCGAGCGGAAAGGAATCTTACATGTGGCTTCTGACGTAGCCAATCTGTCCGCCAGAATGTTTTGTCCCCTCGGCATTACCTGCAAGTCAACTTCAGTGAAACATCTAAGGGCATGAAGAACAACATTCCTATAAGCTCTAAGACATGGGTGTTTCATAGCATACTCACCTTTTATTTGCTTGATTATCAATTCAGAGTCACCTCTTACCATAATTTGTTTAGCACCAACATTTTTCAAAATCTTTAGACCGAGCATCAAGGCTTCATACTCAGTAATATTGTTAGTGCGTTGGAAATTTAATTTGTAAGAATGGTTTTCTGAATACCTGTTTCTATGGTTATGCAGCCAGACTCCTGCTCCAGCTCCTTCTTTTCTTATTGCTCCGTCAAAATCCATGCTCCAGAAATATGCCAATAGCTCTTCAGTTATCACGTTTTTCATCCTTGCTACCTCAATGGTTTCTTGGCCATCATCCCGACTAGATGTATCTTCTACCAACTGAGTATCTTGTTCTCCTGTGTCGCCATCATTGTACAAGAGAAAAGAATCCAAGTCGGAATGCGCAGAGTAAAGAGGATATTTGTGCGGTTTTTCTTGGCTACTAACCATGTATTTCATCAACGTTTCTCTATATGGCCTTCTTTGTTTCCTGAAAATTGGGATAGTGGCATAGGACATATCTAGTTGTAGGGTACCTCGTAGCTTGGTCCCCCAAGACCGAGAGAGAAACATTTCGTACTTTGGAGGGATGTCAGCAACTACCACATCCATTACCATGCTCTTTGCAGGAATCTGAACCAAGGTGATACATAGGTCCTTGATCAAACCAATACACCTAACTTTACTGGAGTCAAATGAGTGTAAATCCTTGTAAGGTATAGTGACCTCCATTCCAAGTTTCTCCATTACTGCTTTAGGCATCAGATTGTGGGAAGCACCCGAATCTAGCATAGTGTTATGCAAGATCAGGTCATGTATGTTTAGACTGATGTAAAAAGGAGCAACCTCCCCAGTATCCTCTTGACCATCTACTTCAGGTCTGAACAGAATTTTGGGTTGATCATCAGTAAGGTTCACTGTGTCGGAATGATTTGCTGATCCAATGGTTAAGGCCTTCGTGCCTATGTCAGGTTCAATGGTCATTGCTTTGATCACCTGTGAATGATAAACATCTTTGTTCATAAACTCTGAAAGTGGGATGGGAATTTTTACTTTGGCTAATTCCCCCTCAAGGCTAAAGGGTGTAGGAGCTCTGCCTTGGCTCATCAATTCTAGTTTGTCCACCGCACTCTTCTGGCCAGAAGTACTTGGTGGGTCAACAGGTGAAACCTCAGGCTATGACGATCTTTTTAGAATAGTAAGGTTTCTCTTCGCAGGAGCTTCAGCAGTACTCTTCTCAGGAATCTTCTCGGTAGTACTCTTCTCAGGAATCTTCTTGGCAGATGGCTCAGAGGTCTTCCTGGCAGATGGCTCAGAGGTCTTCTTGGTTTCGGTCACCTTCTTCATTTCAATCATCTTTTTTGGGGAACTCCCTTCTGTCTTTTTACTTCGCAGATTATACTGCCGATGTACCTCCAAAATAGCATTTTTGAATGCCTGTTGTTCTGCATATTCAGCTTCTTCACTTAACTTTGTTTGATTAAGAAGAATAAGTTCTTGCTCTTCTTGGGTAAGGAAAATAGCTTTGTTATCGTGAATACCCATGAGATTTATGTGAGTATCCTTTAAATCCTCAATCACTTCCTCCCCTTCATCAGCATAATTTTCTTGCAGGGGAGGTCTGATCTGCTGATCCAGACCTCTCTACTTTCTTTGTTCCCTAGGATCTCTCTATCTGATTTGAGGAGGGTTTCTCCTGAAGTTAGGATTCTGAACCTGAGGAGTAGGTGGGTTGTCTCTTGGAGGATTTCTATCTGACACAGTAAGTCTTTCCATCATTCTTTCCATTGCTCTAGCCAAAGAATCCAATTTGAAATCTGAGGTTGATGTGGAAGGTTCCTCTTTAATTGTGACTCTCCTTTCTGACCTCTATCGTGCCCTTTTTTCCAGTAAATTGGCCTCCACACTTATTGCACTTTTCTGCATGTCTTCCATGGTGGTAGAATTTATTTCCCTTAGTTGGTATGACATGTCAGCATCAAAACCATCGGGGAATTTTATCAAGGCCAAACCCTATGGAGGTTTGATTTCAGCTGGCATTGCGTTGTACAAGTTATTGAAATGAGTGCAGTAATCTTACACTATCTCACCTTGATTCCTTTTAATACTTTCGTATTCTGACAATATTTGGAGAGGGTTTTTCTTTACCTCCCATATCTCCAAAAAACTCCTTTGGAATGTGGTAAGGTCAAGGACGAAGGCAGTGTGTAAACCTTTGTACCATTTTTTGATGTCACCTGTCAAACTTTGGCCAAACAGTCTCATTTGAACGTCAGCTTCATCTACGTCATGCAGATCAAAATAATCATTCATTTTATCTACGTGTTGTTGTGCACTCAAAGGTCCTATTGCATCAAACTGTGGAAGTCTAGTTTGATAGTCTTGGGGCATGGCATGAAGAGGGGCAGCCAACACCAAGGGAGCATATTTAGCAGCCATGATGTGTGGAGGAGGTGGGATAGTAGGCTGGATGATCGGTGAGGTTGCAGCTGAGGACGAGGACGAGGATGGACTGGATAGCACCGAGTGAGTGATTTGCAATTTAGTAGTGGGAGACAGAACTTCGAGGGTTTGAGGTTGCAAAACGGTTGGGTCGAAAAAGATTTCAGTCACGAAACTATCGGACCGTGTTCTAACCAGGCTTTGTTGGGAGAAAGGGTCAGAGTTAAGGTTTTGAAAGGTAATAGGTTTCCCTGGAAAAGAAAGGGACTTATGCAAGGGGGTATGACTCACTGAGCCTTCAGCTATGGTCCTTTTCCGGAGTAATTGTTCGGGGTTATCTGTCACTATCGCAGGTTCTAGGTCTAGATGGGATCGAGTATAAACTTTCTTGGGAGCCAGAACTTCTTTTTGATTTTATATATATATATACTTTTTAGTTTTATGAGTCCGAAAATAATATATACAAAGTTTAATCAACCTCTAAACATTACTTTCTTCTCAAATTTGCAATATTCCAGGAACAAACTTTTTTTTTAGGGAAAAGAAAACGTGAAATTATCAATTTTTAGTTCTTCCTCAATATGGTCGCCACTATGTTAGCACTTGGTAAATTTCCTAGAGGTTGATAGCAGAAGAAATCTACAAAATGTAACTTTATCCAACCACTTTTGAAGCTGGGATCTAGCCCTTCTAGCTTCAGAGAGGGATCTCTCTATAAGATTTAGCTATGTTTCAAATATCGAATATTAGGCTAGGTGAATAAATAAGTTGGGTTTTGTTGTCAAAGTGTTTTTTTCTGAATTGGTTGAGATAGTCTACACATCCATTGGGCTATGGGGTCTGTGTTTTGATAAAATATGAAATACGAACCAGAAACACAAAGGGAAAACTTTCACAGGGTGAGATAATATAATCACTGGATCTTTTAATAGCTTAAATGATGAATAGCAGAAAAGATGAGAAAGATAATTTCAGTAAAGAAGCAGTTAAGAATTTCTTTATTGAAAACACCAGAAGATAGAACACTAAAATCTTTGAGTCTAAAACAGGGTATACGAGATAAATCCTGCAACGTTCGTTACTCTTAAAGATTAGATTCAGAAAATAAAATGATGACAAAGCGAGAATAACATTCAAATAGGAGAGAAAAACTTCACCAATCAATACACGCAAGAATCCTGTAAAAGTGCCTCCTTTTTATTAATGGATGATCTCTTCAAAAATGTTACAGTCTGATAGCGTCAGGGTGTGAAGATCAACAACCCCCAATACTTCGAAAGGTGAAGTATTTATAAATCAAATTACAAAACGTTCTTTTCATAAATGACCAGGACGTGCTAAATCTATTTTTAGCCTAACTAATTTAACAAATTTCCTAAATCTAGGTACTTGATGACTTGGTGTAACTGCACGCTAATTTCTAGGTAGACCGTTGATGAATCCTTTGCATGACCTCATCTGACTGGACATCTGACTGGACCTAGACATCTCATCTACTAATCGATCAGATTGCAGAGTTCCTCCCATCTGAGATGACTGTGCACGTTGACTTTGAGCAGTCTTCGATACACTTCATCCATTTCTGTATACTTGGCGAATGTAGGCTTGGTGAGGAATATGTATCAAATTTCATGTTGGACACTGATATCCCACTGAAGGGCATCCAATAATGCCTTGCCGGTGATGCTCCTTTGTATGCCTGCAAACTTTGAACTGTCCTTAGACACATCAGCCAGTCTCTTCTTGTAATCTGGGAGTGTCATCAGTTTATCATTAATAACCTTCAGACCAGATAGACCTTTCTTCTAGAGAGCCTCAATATTACTGAAGAACCTTTGTACCCCCTGTTCCATGGCCTGAACCTTTTCTTCCAGCTGAAGCATTAGTCGTCTCTTGGTCAAAACTCTTTTGACCTCAAGGATGGTCTCTGTTCTATCTTCAATCTTCATCTCTTCCAGCTCCTCCCTGGTCTTAGAATTGAGGAACTTGATGATCTCATTTGCCTGTGTTGGCCTATCTCCCAATTCTAATCTAATCTTCTCAATGGCTTGTTTGCTCCTCTAGACTAACTCATTCTGCTCAACCATGATCTAGATCATGGGCCATATCTCATTCATGGACTTAGTGATGTCTATCCATACACTCTCTTTAACCTCGGCACAATGTCTTTCCTGCCACTGTTTGTTTCTGAAGTTGCTGTAACTCTTGCTTGAGCTGCTTTGTCACCTACTTTTCCTTGGATAGGCTGGTCTGGAAAGAAGATTTGAGTTCCTATAGGTTCTCAATCTCCTTTTTTAGCCTACTGATCTCTGTCTCCTATAAGTTCATCCTTTCCATGGACTCAGCCAAATCGGCTATCTTCTCTTGAGATGTTGATGGAGTTGTGGACGGGACTGCTGTCACTGATGTTGCGCTCACTCCTACAATTGGGATAGCACTCAATGGAAGGACTTCCATTGGCTTTAGTTTCTCTTTCTCTTTTAATAGTTTCTCCATCTCAGCTTCCATTTCTCTAAGCTGTGCGTTCTACTCCATGAGCAGCTTTAGCATCACATCCTTCTTGCCTTCTTTCTCTGCTATCTCCTTCGCTTGCGAGTCCTCTGTGGGTGGGAGCTTCAGTTGTTTCCTCAAGGAGGAAATGTCAGCATTTTTCTTCTTTATCATTTCCTCCACTGCTTTGACGTTCAAAGGGTCATAGCCAATCTTGAGGACCAGCTCCTCCAAAGTTTTGATTCCATTGTCCTTTGCAAAGGACGATATCTTCTCCATCTTTAATTGTGTTTGAACATTGTTCACGGACACCTAGAATTTCGGCGTAGTAGTAGAAGCATGTGCCAGAGTGTAGAAAACCATTTCCCCTATCTTCTTGTGCAAATCCATCTGATCGGTTGGGTGCACGTCCTTCATCTGGAATTCGAAGGTGGCCCTCTTGTAGTCAATGATCACCTTGGGATCATGCACCTATGCCTAGAGGAAGGCCATGTGCATTCTGCCTTTCTCTGTGTCAAATGAAGAAAGCAACCTATGTTGCGCTATCGATGTCTACTTCCAGAACTAAGCGCAAGTACTGCTGGTAAGGGTCTGGTTCTTTTTCTTGATCAGCTCGTACTTCTCGAAAATGCTCATCTTGGGCCCAGTCTTGCCTGGCTGAGTGTTCAATGGGGAGTCTGAGGATTTCTTAGGCAATGCTGGGGTGATGTCCTTATGGAGGTTCAACCTAAAGGGTGGAATAACAAACTTGGTCACTGTGGTAAGCGGGGCCTCTTTTTCCATGGTCAGGCCAGGGATTGAGGAAGTCTTAGGCCTCTTAGTATGTAGCTAGAATTCCTCGGAAGATACCTCAGTGACAGGGGGAGATAAATCCTGCCTCGGCCTCTTCTCTTTTGGGACCTGTGGCATGGTCATTGGTGGCACAGTGGTCGTGGGAACCTGTTGTTCCACTTCGACCAATGTGTTGGGCTCCCACACTGTCTGATTGGCAAATTTCTCAATTTCGGGCTTGGACACATGAACATAAGGGATGTTCTTGTTTTTCACCCTCATCTCTGAGATGATCCCATAAGGATCATAGTGCCATGGGAAGCTCATGAAGAACTTCATTTCTCTCAACATCCTGTCTGCCTCTTCCCCGACGCCATGACTGTTGCGGATGAAGGAGCCAATCTGCCCCTTGATTCTAAGCTGTTGCTTTTTCTTCAATGATACAAAATGAATATCATCTAAATTTATAATCTACCTTATATATTCTAGAGCAAAGATTCTTACAGGAAAATACTTGGGCAGATTATACAGTGCCAATTCACACCCATATACTCTGATCTCGGTATGATTTTGATACAGGTACCAATCCCCGGTCTTTTTGTTGTCCGAGAGATGCAGGATTCTCTGGACTTTGTCATTTATTTGAGGCTCAGGCCTGCCACTCAGCATACTTACCATAGGGTGGTAGAACTGATCGATGAATGCCTTGAAACTGTACTCCATGGAGTTGTGCTTGAGCAAGGAATTCCATGTTGTGACTGCCTGAGGTTTACCATCTTCATCCATCTTCTGCATGGAAAAACTAAATTTATCTGCCTGGAAAAAGACGAACAAGTAGGATAGTATTGATGAATATCTGAAAATGCCTTCCGTGCCAAAATTCATGAACTGTTCATGGATATTGTCTGCCAAGAATGTGGTGAAATCAAACTAGGTGGTGGGCTTTTCATCAGTGGAGAAAATGGATAGAAAACCTAGAATGGGCTCATCTACCCACTGGTTGGAATAGTATCCTAACAAAGCACAAAGGGAGGAGATGACTTGGTTTCCCTTAGCTGAGAACATGGAGGACGGGTAAGGAGGGTTTGTGGAGGGAAATTGAGTGGATGTGGGAAGGAAAATATCAAGTATTTGAGCTCTTTGGGGAAAAGTCATTCTCTGGTACAACTCTGTAAGGATTTCCAGGTTGAAGGGAGACGCAGAGTCAGCTCGGGGAATTTGCATCATCTGGTCTATGGCTTTAGGTGTGATGAGGAATAAGATCTCTTCAGACGAGGAGATGATGACTCTTTGCTCAGGGATATAATGAGCTTGACACTTGACAGCAAACTCGGGAAAATGGTGGATCTGAGGGAAGAGGTTGAGGGGTAAATTGGACTCCCAGAGTCCAATTTCATCACTCTGGTCCAGGAACACTTCCCTGAGCCATGACTGGAGGTCTGAGAAATCAAAATCACATTTGGTATCTATGATTAACCGGTCTTTGTCGACCAATGGGATCCTGTCCAGGTCGACAGGAGGTGGGAGAAATAGATTCTCCTCTGCTTCTGCTTGTTTGGACTTTGGCGCCATTTTTGCAATAGTACTTGCAATAAACACAACATTAGTGGGGGTGACTGACTGTGGATGAGGGAGATGGAATGTAACGGAGGAGTAAGTAGTGAATTTCTCTGGTGCGATGGGTGAATAGAGAATGTAAGGTAACTAACAGTGGTTTTATTTAAACTGGGGTCGGTTTGGGCGCAGGAGACAGGTCAGCTGGATAACGGATAGGTTATCCAGTAATAAATGGACAATGGGTCATTTAGGGGTGAGATGGTAGGTGACGGTGGTTGAAAGATATGGACGGGTGATGTGGCGGCTAGGGATTGGAGGTAAAAGTCATAATAAGGGGCTTGCCATGAATAAAAAAGGGGGAAGGACTGACAGTAGTTATGGGACATGACCAGTTTGGAAAAGGTGGAAGGTGATGTCTAGAGGTGACGAAGGTCTATCAGATAGTAGATGGTGATGGGAATTCAACGCAAATAGATTGACGCCACGTATAACAAGGGGCCCCTCGGAGAGGGAAAACCATTCCGGACCCCCCCCTCAGTTAAAAGCAGATCATCCAGGGGGGTCCGAAATCCATTTTGGGCCATTGATATGTGCACCTGTATCTGAGCCGTAGATCTAAGCGTGCTCTTTATCACTCATTCCGGACCCCCCCCCTCCCATTAAAGGCAGAATGGACAGGGGGGTCTGGAATCCAATATTGACCGTTGATTTAAGCGCTCAACCCTGGGCCATCCAGATGCGCACAAATGTTATCAACGATTCCGGAGCCCCCCCCTCCTCCCCCGGTTAAAAGCAGAACAATCGGGGGGGTCCGGAATTCTCTGTACACCGTAGATCTGAGCGCCATGATCAAGACCGTCAATATGTGCAGGGAGCATAAATGGGGAGCGGAGAATACATGCACTGGGAAAAACTTAGGATAAATTCATTTTATGGGTTTTTTCCCCAAACTTTTCAAGTAGACACTACCATGGGTCTTCGACCAAACGATCTTCTAAGCATATGAAACATGGTGCAACATTGACATCAAGCTGGTTTTATTGGAATGGAACAATAAAGCAACTAGCCTACATACTAACCTATCTTCCTATGACAATTAACCCAGATTAAACTTGTTGGGTTAAGAATTTACTCTACCCTGGGGCTATCTGACCAAGATTAGATAGTCTGGCCAGATTTATTCACTAATCTAACCTAGACAATCTGGCTAAGATTAAACTGTTTAGCCAAATTCATTCACTATCCTATCAACATCAAATTTAAAAAGAACTTGGCCATGCTTGAAAGGTATGGACCAAGTTATTATTATTTCATGGGGCCTTTATTGCAATTCTTTTATGCCCTCTTTTCTTTCTTTCTTTTTTCTTTTTTCTTTTCTTTTCTTTTCTTTTTCTTTTCTTTTCTTTTCTTTTTCTTTTATTTTCTTTTCAAATTATTTGCAAAATGAAAAATCATTTTTCAACAAAAACACTAGAGACAGATAATATCCTAGTCACCAGTTGATCCTATAACTTATAGGGTGATAACATGCCTTATGCAGGGCACCCTGGATATCAGAAAATAGTAGCAGCAGTCAAGATCCATTACTTTTGGCCGGGTATGAAGAGAGAGATTGTTGAATACATCACTAGATGTATGGAGTGCCAGAAAGTTAAAGCTGAGCATAGGCACCCAGCAAGGTTGTTGCAACCTTTACCCATTCTTGAGTGGAAGTGGGAAGTAGTGATAATGGATTTTATTACAGGATTTCCCAGAATAGCCAAGCTGCATGATTCGATCATGGTGGTGGTGGACAAGCTTACAAAAGATGCCCATTTTATTCCACTGAAAACTACTCACAAGGCAGGGGATGTTGCTGATATTTTTGTGAAGGGAGTGGCACGATTGCATGGAATTCCTGAAATGATTGTGTCTGATAGAGACCCAAAATTCACCTCAAATTTCTGGAAAGGATTGTTCAAAGGATTCAGAACGAATCTGAACTTTAGTACAACTTATCATCCTGAGTCTGATGGATAGACAAAGAAGGTGAACAAAGTAATAGAAGACATACTGAGAATGTATGTGATGGGCAAACCATCAAGATGGGAAGACTACCTGCACTTGGTAGAATTCACCTACAACAATGGGTATCATGCATCGTTGAAGATGAGCCCATTTGAAGCACTTTATGGAAGAAAGTGCAATACTCCAGTGAGTTGGGATAATCCAGCTGATAGAATAGTAGTTGGGCCAGAGTTGCTCAAGGAGATGGAGGACCAAATGATAAAAATTAAGTAGAATTTCAAAGCTACCCACGACAGGTAGAAAAGTTATGCTGATAAGAACAGAACCCACAGAGAGTTCAAAGTGGGTGATCATGTTTTCCTGAAAGTGAAAGCTAACATGAGTTCCCTGAAGCTGGGAAGTTGCACCAAGTTGGCAGCCAGATTTTGTGGGCCATTTGAAATCTTGGAAAGGATTGGGCCAGTTGCATATATGCTTGCATTACCTGCATCCATGACTATACATAATGTGTTTCATGTTTCAATTCTTAAGAAATATATACCAGATGCTAATCATGTTATCAATTGGAATGTGATTCAAGTGGAACAAGAAGGTGTCCTGCAAGTGCATCCTGTGCGTGTATTGGATTGGAAAAACAAACAGCTCTGGAATCGATTTATAGGAAAAGGTCTAGTGGACCCGGTACGATCCCGAGGACATGACATGGGAGCATGAAGATGTTATGTGGGTAGAGTACCGGCATCTTTTTGAAAATTTTGAAAAGCTTGCAGATGAAATGTAAAGTTGTACTGAGGACAATGCAAAAATAAGGGGAGGGGATTGTAATGTCCCCAAGGCCAAGCCCTGTTGTAAATCTTGTCTATGAAGTATAAATATTTCATTATGAATTGTAATTATGTTTTATAGTCTGGTGAGCCAAGTTTATATAAGTTGGTCGGCTTATATGTTATTAGGCCAGAGAGCCTAAGTGTTAAGGCCAGGAGCCTTCTTTTGTATATGTAATCATGCAAAACATTAATAAAAATATAAACACCACTGCGTGTAGACCAACCACGATGAATGAGTGATGGGGGACTAAGTTTCCATATAGTGGGTAAGGGATTGGGGGGCTGGAAGGTTGGAAAGAGAGGCTAAGTATTGAGCCTAGGGGCTTAAGTCCTTCGGAATAATATTTTAATATTATTCCAATAGCCATGTAAATGTGATGTTTTATCCTAAGTTCTTTGGAAGCACGAGTGACTTCCAAATGGGAAGGAATGAGCTTCATGGGTGACAAGTGTTAATCCAAGCGCATGCAGTTAAAACTATTGAGTTGAGCCGTGATGGGGGTTCCTCCTCCCATTCTCCATCCTACGTCTGAACTTGTGGGTGTCCAGGATCGACCTATGTTTCGGTGTTTGTTCTAGGGAATCCTTACCTGAACCGTTAAGTCTCTACGTGGGATCTTTGTACAGCCTCACGCATCCCCGAAACCTATGCTGTGAGTCTGTCTTGTATTATTAGTTGGGGAAAATCGAATGTCCCATAATTGTTAAGCCTTGTAATGCTATGGTATATGTCTGTCACCAGTTTTGGGAAGCTCGTGTCTGTGTTTCCAGTGGACTGTTGTGGTCACGCAGTGCTTGACTGCGTGTGGCTTACAGACCATTGTATGTTCATGTGGAGCCTCGTGGATGCTCATTTTCTGTTGTGGCCATCATCCTGGTGTCAAATGACTGATTGATGTTGTTGCGGTTTCCCTCACCCAGTTAGAATTGAGTCGAAGGGTGTTCTAAAGAAGCGAGTTGTCAGGCCTGTGGTAGAAGAAGTAGGTTTTCAGGCCTGTGAGAAACTCCCTCTAGGTGAGAGAGTCTGTTGGGAAGTGGTTTTCTCCCAGAGAGAGTCCATCACTAGCTACGGAACTCTAAGACTTCCTGATCTAGCCTGTTGCAAAGACCTAGAGAGGGAGCTGAAGCACTAATGGACTGTGCTTGTGAAGGTATATACTCTCGAGCAAAACATGCGTGTGGGGAATGAGAGTCTGTGAGTAGTGGGCGTAAGAAGGCATCCTGGGAAGAATCCTTCTGGTTATTCTGTGCAGTTTTCCCTGTAACCTCAGCCTAGACTAGGATTCCTTGCCTTGGGTGGATCTTAGTCCCAACTCGGGGGTGACCCACTACTGAGAGTGATGAGCAGTGTGGTCTAAGGCTGGGAGGTTCATGGAATGCCTGCACATGGTTGGTGTAATTACCACGGTTTCAAAGATAAGTATCAACTTATGCTCAATATTATGTTTTGCATGCCTTTGATGCTTATATGTATCATGTATTCTATTGTGCATATGAATTATTGTTAATGACAGTGATTATTTATGTTAGCAGTAATATTGTGCTTAATCTGAGTTAAATGTGTTTAATATGACTTAAATGCATGTTATTAATTAAGTATGAGAATGATGTTGTTCCGCATAGTAGCGTTTGCTCGAAAAAGTGGGATGTAATGGTTGGGGGGGCGTTACAGCATTGTCCCTACGAGGGAAAAAAAAATCTCAAGCTGAAAGCAATGTGGAAGGGATGCCACACGCATAGGAAAATTTGACAATTGTCATGCCAAAAATCCTAGATGGAGTGAAATTCGATGATGAAATGATAAGAGGTGTGAACACTATCAAGTACTCATACCACGATGTAGCAAATACCATAAAATTCCCAGATTTGGCACATCACAACTACATTGGAAACTGTGCAGTTGTTGGTTGCTTGTCTGAGTTATACATTTCACATGATTGACCTAGGTTCAGGTCTACTAGGGTTCTAACAAATCCTCTAAAACTATCAACCCTCCTGGTAAAATAGAAGGCAATGCAGTACACAGAGTGCACTGTGCAGTCTCACCCATGATGTCTTAATGGGTGACTGCAATGCTCAAGTGCTTGCAGTCCAGGATTAAATGGGGATATGTTAGTGCACGATGAGAGTTCTATTTAGTTATTAAAGCAATATCTTATCATTCCTCGATCTTAGTTTTTCTGTTGTGCCTTATGCATGCATGTAAATCAAGAGATCTAACTACTTCATCAAAGCATTCATATAATATTTAACCATTGAAAAAAAAGATATAAACCATAATCATTCCACGCAACACATGATTTACCATGGTTCACCCCCTCCTAGGCTACGTCCACAAAGATTTGGCTCTAAGGCTCTTTTATTATGGTTCTTTCATATATGGCATCTCACACACTAAAAATTTATTCATATAGCCACAAAACATACTCCTCGACCTTTACGAGGCTGACTAGATCACACCAGGATCCTCAGCCTGAGCTCTAACCCTCAAGGTCTAGTCACTCTTCCCTCCCATATATCAACAACTTACAAAAAGGTATCAGATCATATTTGTGTTATAGACCTGTTACTCTATCTCCTGCAAGTAACTCATAACAACCATAAAAGACACCGAACCCCCCCCTAGACCTCCTAGGTGTCTATTTATATCTATTCTTGTCTCATCATCTGTTACATTCTCTTACAAAAACCCTAACCTAATTAGGTCTTCTATCTTGTTGGTCTTCCACGCTTTTCTCCTCTGCATGCGTGCTTTCTTCCACTTCTTTTTTTCCAGTTGTCTTTCTTTCCTTTATTCTTGCATGCATGCCTCACATGATTTTCTACCAACTGTCTTTCCTCCATGTCATGCCTTTTCCTCAAAATGGGCATGTGCCCAACAGGCCCCCAACACTGACATAGTGACTTGTCCTGAGTCACTGCTTGACTTGTTCCACTATCACTACTTGTCTTCTGCTTTAGATATTGCCTGCTACAGTGCGTCATACATCTTCATTATCTGTTGGCACTGCGATTGAACCCGACTTCTCTTGTCAGCCATAGCAGTGATCACCTGCTCTATGATAGGAGACTGTAGTATCTCTCTGCCTTCGACTCCTATCTGCTCAATGTTCTTCTTATATGCATCACTCTCCTTAGAAATTGACACAATGACTAGATTTTCCCCTCTTTTTTGACTTTATAGCGGGACAGCGGACTGACAACTGTTTCTCACTAACAGTTGTCCCCTTTTTCACTTTTGATGATGTGTCCTGCGCGTGGTACCATTTTACGTGTTAACTATTGTCCTTTGCGTCTTGTTTTTTAAATTTTCCCCTTTTCATCACACTACGGTCGTTACCTCTATGTATGGGCTATCGCAATTCCATCTGTCACTGCTATTTGGTGCCTGACTCCTACAACCGTCACTTTCTGAATTGTTGCGATCTCCGACCATCGATCCCTTTTGTGATGCATTGGCATTTTTTGGCTTGTGAAGTTCTTGGATTCTATACCCTTTGCTTCTGGAGAAGTATTCTTACTTCGTTGCGCTAACTCCATGACTTGTTTGTGCATCCTCTTGTCCTTTGTCGCACAAATTTTCTCACCTGCGTGCGCAGATTTCCGCGATGTGTTTTTTTTTTTTTTTTCATTTATGCACGGTAACTGTCAAGTTGTTGGTGGTAAACTATCCTTGTACAACTTCAGTCAAATCCCATTGATCATGCCCATCAATTATGTCCCTTCCAAGTCCTTCAGTTGTACAACTCCTCTGTTTATGATAGTCTTTACCTCATATGGTCCCAACCAATGCATTCTAAACTTTCCTGGATGTTGAAAACACTTGTTGTCATACAGTAGGACTAGGTCTCCTTCCTTGAAACTTTTTCTCTTGATGTGGAAGTCATGCCACACTTTGTCCCTTTATTTCTATGCTTATTAGTGGAAGCCTACTATAATCCTATCTTCTTCCATGCTCATCAGTTGACGTAGCCTTTCTTGTACTATGCCTTGTTCTGTCATGTTTGTAATTTCTACGACACGCATACTTGGTACCAAGAATTCTAATGGTACCACTACTTCCTGTCCATAAAACAATCTAAATGGTGTCTTCCCTGTCAACTTCTTACAGGTAGTTTTATATTCCCATAATACTATTGGTATCTTTGAATCCCAATTGTCCCTATTGACATTGCAAGTCTTGGTTAGGGCATTCTCTAGAATCTTGTTGAAGGATTCCACTGTTCCATTTTCCTAAGGATAGTATGGCATACGTTTCTAATGGTAGACCTCGAATTCTTCAGTCAGAGCTTTGATAGTGTTGTTGATAAATTGAGTGCCTTGATCACTCATCAAGATCCTTGGACATCCAAATCTGGTGAGCACATGTTCAAATAGGAAGTGTGTTGTTGTCTTTGTGCTACAATATTTAACTAGTGTTTCCTCTGCCCATTGTGAGAGATATTTCATCGTAGTGATAATGTATCCTGCACCTGATCTTCTTGTGGGTGGGTGAATTGGCCCAACAAAATAAATAGCCCATTTTTCAAAAAATTGTAACGTTACTTGTGGGTATAAGGGCATCTCATCCCGTCTGTTTCGTTTTCCACCCCTTTGACAAACATTGCATTTTTTACAGTATTCCTTTACATATCAATGAATAGTTAGCTACCATAATGTTGTCTACCCCCATTTTGTATAAGTACCCAATGATCAACTGGTAGTTGACTGCTCGAACAACCAGATTCTTCCTCTGCAAGGTGTTAAATTCCTATGGCGTAGTCCCTGTAATTAAATACTCACTAATGTCAGCAAAATAATCATCCTTGATCTAAACTGAAAATAATTGTGCGTCAGGGAAGGTATATTCTAAGTTTGTAGGCTCCTCGCCATTGGTGACCCTTGATAAGTGATCAGGTCCTACGTTCGTCTTCCCTGGTTTCACTATGACTTTAAAGTCAAATTATTGAAGCAAGAGTAACCTGTTGAGCACTCAACACACCCTAAAAATCCTATGTCAAATTTTACTTTTTGGGTACCACCTGGTCTGTTTCACTGTCTAATTCAACCTTAGCATGAAAAATATTGCCTTTTATTATCATTTTTGTTTTTCATTTAAGTCTTTCAAAGTTTTCTCGGGCATGCGAAAAACAATAACTTAAAATACTAATATCTAAATTAGAGAATTGACAGTCCAAACTTTCACCAAAGTGCTTAAGGAATTCGGCATCGAAAAGGATTAAGCGTGAAAGAAAATGCTAGAGAGAACCGAAGTTGTCGAGTCCTGATATTCGTTGACATCAGCAGATGGGAGGTTTATTTCATGACAAGCATCACTGAAGATATCGCTGATGAATGATCCCCTCAGCATCAGTGAATAACTAAGAGAGTAAGCACTCACGAAGGATGAAATGATATCGTCGATCGCCGAGTTTCGAAATTTTTTCGGTATCGAGGATTTTTGAGGATGATAACCCACAAAGGAACTACGCGATGGAACTCCCTCTGAGAGCTGATCCCTGATAACTTCCGGCATCGGTGAGTTTTTATAAGGATAACCCATGGATAACGTGATAATTCAACCCCCGATCATCGACCCCAATACCTTTCGGCCTCGACAATCCCAGTTTTATTTTAATGGACATATTTTGTTGAAAGACCTGACTCTGACTGAGATATACGTTCAAACCACCTATCCTTTGTTGCCATCTATTGTTTCCCGAGTGATTAGACATACGATCTAGTCTTCCCTTAAGTCGTTACTAGCTCCCAAGACCCACGTCGCACCCCGAACCAGTTTTTCCAAGTCAACATCGTACGACAAAACCCATCGGCGTCGGAATTTTTCTCAGGAGGATACCAATGGGAACATGCATAAGGATATATCCGATTCCTGATCTTACCACTAAGAAAATGACTCGATGAGACGTTTTAGCTCTAAGATACGCTAGATACGACACATTTAAAGGGTTAATTAATTCCAGAATCTTGCATTAGTTTCTAATTCATGTGCAAATCAAAAGGACCATTTGAACATACTGATACAATGCATCTCCCTCCATGCCTCCGTCGTCAACCCACGTAGAATTTATTTGCAGATATTCGGTGGTAGGTTGTTTTGAATTTAACCCATTACTCATTTTAATTGGTTGATACGACTGGTAGGATCTCTCTCATTATATTCTTTTGAGTCATTATAAACAAGCTTATTTTGTGCGCAAAGAAGTTTGGAGCATCCAGAGGAGTGAGACAAGCAATCCGGGGAAAGATTTCAAGGTCCAGTGAGTATTAAACAACAATTTTAGCAAGCGTTATAGGTATGTACTATCTTATGGATGTGTTATGCTTCATTTCATACATTTTTATCCAACGTTACTTTGTACACATGCCTAAAGGATCATTTTCATTTGCAGGAACAATGCCTCCAAAGAAACCTACCACCAGGAAATATCCAAGAGCACCAAAGCTACAAGAACTAGAGGTGGGAGAAGGTTCCTCCCCAGCGGTTGCAAGACAATTGGAATTTTCTCCAAGTCAGTGTCCGTCATCAAAATAGCCACCAAGAAGGCTTTCTTTCAGCCCCCAGCGTTTGGAGACACAAAGGTGAACATTGGGACCAAGTCAATATTCCCTCACTGGGAAGAACTTTTCAAGAAAATCAAGCGGGAGGAATTCCTTGAATATACCCCACACAACAATCCTGATATGAGAAGACTCGATGATGAAGTCCTCCCGAATGTCTGAAAGGATTATCTACACATGGTGGCGATAAGGACTCTAGTATTCCCCTGCATCGAACTCCTAAAATGGCTTATCGATCACACTGACACATAAATATGTTTGATTAATGACGACAACGGTGAGTGTGTTGGGTTTTTCCTCTCAGTGGAAGTTCAAAATTACTACAAGCTCAGAGAGACAAAGGAGCGGTTAAACACTGATTTTGTTTTTAGTTTCTATGAGAAACACGACACCAACAAGGTGATGGCATTGTGGTAAAGAGAGGATAAAAAGTTCACCAATCGAACCTTCGGCTGGTACGCGACAACCAAACTAAGAGAGCCTTACATCTATCTAATGGCCCTCCTCTGCCGATTGCATGGGGAGAAATATTTCTCAAGGTTCTCAAAGGCTTGGATGCCTCTAGATTATGTTGTGGCCATTTTCGGAATAGGTTTCAACTGGGGTGCAATAATCCCCAAACAACTAAGCACTTGCATATGACAATCTCAGATGCCGAAAGAGGGAGAAACCCCTTCCTTCTACATGGCTTCTTAACTATTGGATGTCATCTACGCAAAGAACATCTTTGCCGGAATGAACTTGAGTTGGCACACCTCTGAGCTCCTAGTCCATGTATATTTTGGCATCTTGTGAGAGAGCAAGTAAAAGAAATCCTACTCTCTCATCTGCAACCAGTTTATCGCACACATTTATTTCTTATTGTTTGAGAAAGAGTGCGCAAGGTTGTCAAATGCAACCAAAAAGATTGTATCAAAAGTGGGTCACTGGTATTTGGATGAGCACAAGACCTACATCAGGGTTTTTGACACCACCAGAGCACCCCATTTGTTACCTATATATGTCCCTGATCGACTAGTAGTAGGGGAAATCTGTTGTCAGACCATCCTTCAAGGTTATAATGCTACTTTGGTAAAATATTAGAAGTAGGCCTTCATACCTTATGGGTTTCATATTGGTTTCTACATGGTAAAGGACACCACGCAGGCCAATCAAGAAGGGTTAATCCAATTGGAGTTCTTATTTCAGACTGGTTGTTTTCCCAAGCACGACCCCAAGGGTCTCATCCCGAAACATGCATCACAGGTATCATCCTATTGGCCATATGCTCATGGTAGGTTTGAGGATGAGATCTTCACCAAAAATGCTCAAAGTTGGGATGAGGTGGTGGCAAGGATGGTTGACCCTAAAGAAACCAAGTTCAAGTCCATGAGTTTGGATAGCAAGAAACAGTCTTAGAGAAATCAGCGCAAGAATTCCTTAGGGCTAGAAAGGAAAGGAGAGAATATGAATCAATTGAAGCGGTGGAAGCTCCCTAAGAAGCCACCGAAACAACATATATTTCCTAGGTAACCCTGGTACAGGATAGGGATATCCCTGAGGCTCAGAATGAGTTGGAGAGAAGGGAAATCATGTATCTACAGGCCCAACAAATAATGAATCAGATGTGAGAAAAACTAGACCTTGTCAAGATGCCAAGGCTTTCGACCAATAGCCCAGAAGAAAGCTTGGCAGAGCCAAGCGGCCCCAATTTCATAAACCTTGGTATTATCAATGAGTCAGATGACCCTGAATCCAAAATACCACCAGCTGGATCACCAACAAGTGTGATGACTCAACCAAAGACGAGTCGGGTATCAGTTGAAACAATTGCACCTAATCCTTTGAGTGAGTTTATAAATACATATAGTGATGATGAGAGCCCAGAGGCATCTCTTAGGATACCTGTCTATTTCCTAGAAGAAAAGGAACCTGTGAATACTCCTTATCCTGATCTCAACATACAAACCCAGGAGGTCCCACAAAAGGAAACAAAAGTCAAAATTGGCCTCAACATGAAAAGACCCAATGCGCCAGAGACCGGAGCAGACAATCTGAAGGACAAATCTGAACTGGATGAGACGAAATAAGGATCCCCGAAAAAGGAAATCAATGATTCAACATTCAATGAACAAGTAAGTATCAAGTCTTTTCTTGAATCCTCTATTTCGCTCGGTACTCAGAATCCCAACAAACCGCAGACAGAGTCCAGGCCATCGGAGCACAACGAGGAAGTTTAAGAACCTGACCTTGAACAAGTATACACCAACGGTAATCTAGGAAACACACTCACATGGGGTGATGAGCAGATACCCAAGCTTGTAGATGAGGTAGCTGATATCTATGCGATCTCCTATGATCGAAAGAGGAAAGCCATCATCTAAAGAACTACAAAGAAAAGGAGGATCATGTTGGATCACTCCATCCTCATCACTATAGAGGATAATTTGATAAACACAAAATATTCCAAAACATATGAGCTCATTGGCATGGGGATGGCAATCTCGAACGCCACCCTGGACAGAGCCAAATAGGATGAAAAGGAGCTAGCCATCACCCTAAAGGAACTACAAAGTTTGCACCATCTAGCTGAATATTATCAGGGCACCACTCAGACTGTGGTTTACCTAAGAAGTGAGCTTGAAGAGGCTTACAACAAGTTCAAAAAAGAGAGGCACCTTTTTACTACGAAGATAGTTGATCTCTAGGAAGACACTCTCATGGAACTCGCAACGTGAAAGGATATGGAGCAGTGTTATGAAAGGGAACAACAAGCCATAGACAGACTCGAATACATTGATGTAGTCCAACAAAGCCAAGATAAATAAGAACACAACATCCGTATGTTAGGAAAAAGAAGTCTTAATCACATGAAGTGATCAGCCGAGTATTGGGCTAAGATGTCTTAGGACTCACACCAAGAAATTCAAGAGCAGTGGGATAGATGTGAGAAATATTGGGGTAAAATCAACAAAGCAATGAAGGATATCAGACTCCTCGAGTTCATCACCCCTGACAACTTCATCAACTTGTGCAACATACTTGAATCTCATACCAAGCAAGATTTATTATGGGCCGAAGAGCTAGCGAAGATGACCGACACAGTGCCAGGGAAGGTGCAATGATTTATGGAACATCTGATTAGAGATCGAACTGTGTTACAGTAGTTAAATTCCAATCTAGTGGAGTACCAGATGCATGCGATGGAGGTCGGACTGATTCACGCATCTCCGATGGAACAACACAGATTTCCATGGGCCCAAACTTGCAAAGAGTTGTTCATCAGTTGGTCGGAGTATGAGAAAAGTCACCTTTTCAAGTGATACCTTGAGTTGAATGTTAAAGAAACTGTTAGAAGATGATGCCATGTGGCGAATTGTGCTTTTTTTAAATTTCACTTAGCCGTTATTTTCAGTTGAATTTTATATTATAAATAAGAACATCGACCAATTAGTTAAGGGTCAATGGTTGTTGCAAGAACACTTTCTTTCTAGTTTTTAAGACTTATTTTGAAGCTTCCTTTAATTGAGAAGTCCTTCTGGACCAGAGACAAGTTATTTTCATCAAATGCATGTGTGATTGGATGTGGAGAAGAACTATTTCCTATCTTGTTTCATGAATGATGTTGTATTGAGTAAGAGCTATTTAATCTACTGTCAAGTTATCTGGTGCAATATTTTGTTGTTCTTTACTTTAATGATGAAGATGAATCATTGTGTTATCATGTGATGAATGATGATAGTAGGTGAATTATTTTGCTTGCCATTATCTTATCGCATATGTGTTTTCTTTCTGATAATTAGTTTCTCAGACAGTAATTGGATGCTCATGGTTAATGCATTAATATTAGGCATGTGGTATAGAATTTTCGTCTGTATGCTTGAGCAGCGGGTTACCCCAAGTTCAGCCTCTACCCCAGTAGTTAGAACTTAATCATGTTTTGTTACCAAGTTGGTTTATACTGGCTTACATCTCATATCAGTCCCACCAAAGAGAAAATACAAAAAAAAAGATAGTCCAAACCGAAGGGAGAGCCTTCACAAGAAAACACAAAGCCCATCAATAAATTGGTCAGATCACAAGATCTGGAGAACCATTCCACTATTAAATGTTGCAGAGTCTAATTGGGCCTCGATGGCAGGTTTGGTTTCTACTGTTGAATCAAGGGATCTAGAACCCATCAACAAAATTGGTGCTAGAAGGAGGGTCTTAGAATGAATGGTTGGATATATATTTTACATAGTATTTCAAATAGCCTATAGATTCAAAACAACCCACATGCATGGCTAGTCATTCCCAAGACAAACCCACACAATGCTGAGTACTCTTGAAAGGAGTAACTCACCCTAGCCCAAGGAAGAACAATTGTTCCCTGATATACCTTATGATGTTCCTCATGAGGAATTAAATCAATTTCGAAGAATCACAAGAGCATACACTAGAGAGATCAGTGCGTTGTCTTTATCACCGATACTTCCTCGAAGAAAAAATATAAGTAGACCAGTGGTCAATACTCTTAACGAAGTTTTCATGCACAGGTTAGAATACTTAATAGACTTCACAATCACCAAAATCCAATATCTTCTTAATATAATACCCGAAACGCTAGCCGGCGACGTCTCTGAACCAGGTGATTTTTTGAAAGAGGATTTTAACTTAGAATCCAAAGATATGGAAGGTAACAATGACCATGAGGAAGAACTAAAAAACTCACCTCAGAAAAAGCAACCTTGGTTGGATGAAGACACTTTGGCCATCCCAAGACGAGTACATAATCTTCCCTGAGACCTGAAGAAGCTACTTCCTAAATTTGACCCCGAGACTTCAAGATTGCCTGAAGAGCATATCAAGAAGTTCATACTAGTGATCAGACTTATGAATGTCCAACATGAAGACTAAGTATGCAGGATTTTCCCCTATACGTTTGAACATTCAAATTCCATGTGGTACTTTAATCTACCGATAGGATCTATAACTAGCTGGATGAAGTTCCAGAAAAATTTTCTAGATAAATTTGTAAAAGAGACTACTATGGGAGCTCTGATGGCAGAGTTGTTCACCGCCACCATGAGTTCAAAAGAAAGGGTCAAAGATTTCAATCAAATATTCAGCCTGAAGCTAAACCAACTCAGGAGTTGCAAATCAAATTTTATGCTAACACTCTCCCACCTTCTATTTCCATGTTTGTGAAAAGGGTTGCCAAGCGAACCCTAGCTAAAATTTTTGAAGAAGCCAAAATGATAGAATTCCATATGAAAGGGTGTAAAGAAGGCGAGGTCTCTCTAGTTAAGAAATAAGTTCAAACTCCTCCCAAGAGAGGACTCCTTTTGACTAGACCATCGGGGAAACAAGAAGAACAAACTCCCAACAAGGGGAATGGAGACATAGAAGACATACAACGAATGGTTAAGAAATTATCAAACAAGATCATAGACATGAAGAGAAATGCGAGGGAAGGAAACTAAGGCCAAAGGCCCTATAAGCCTTTCTTTAAAAGGAACCCATTGTTCAAAGCAATTGAACCTCCCCCAGCTAACTTAAATATCGATCTAGGGAATGTAGCATCTGATTCTTTTTGTACTTATCACCAGTAAAACCACTCTAAGAGAGACTGCCCTCAATGGGTGCATGCCATGAATTTGATGGCCAATAGGTTTCTAGATGAAGTCTCCTTGACCGACCAACCAAGCAATTAATTTAGGAATATTGTTGACCGTGAAGAGATTGATCCACCACAAGATACATACATGCTGATATGGGATCCTAACCTGATCATGCCTTCCAACAACCTGTTTGAGTCTCAAGAACAACCTGTAGAGGTATCGGTGGTGAAAACACGTAGTAAAGGTCCACCTGTCTCAAAAGATGTCACTGCCACCCAAACTTTGAGGATTAAGACAACTCTTGATCACCTGAAAGCACCTTTTTCTCCCAATAAAAATCCTATAATCATCCATACCCGAGAATCACCCAAACTAGATTACAATGTAGTTGAATATTTGAATAAGTTAAAGGAAAATATATCAGTTATGGACATATGTAGGATCCCTCAACAAAAGTACTTCATGCTACAATATTTGAACTTAGTAGAAAACCCTATGATTGGGAATGGTCAGGAAATAAATCTAGCTTCCACAGATCCAGTAAATAAACCAATTGCGAATACCTGCTTAGAAGATAAGAAGGGAAATCCTTTTGTCCCACCTTTCCTCTTAATGTTTGAAGTTTTCAACAGGAACCTCCACAATTGTTTGGTAGATTCTGGAGCATCTTCCAACATTATTCCCTTGTCTATTTGAAAAATGTTAAATGGCATTCCTCTCAAGAGTGATAAACATGTAATACAACTAGACAGAACCCAGGTTAAGGTCATGGGGAAACACAAATATGTAATGATTAGAATAGCAACACATCCCAAGTTTATGCAAGTGATTAACATCATTGTAGTAGATATCCCAGAGGCCTATGGGTTACTGCTAAGACGAGATTGGTCTCAGAAGTTAAATGAATACTTTAGTACAGACTGGGCACACCTTTGGCTACCACTGAAGGGATACAAAAATATGATCAGAATCAATCGAAAAAGGTATCTGAAACATACCGTCACCGACCTAAAAACCTTGAAAAAACCCTCATCGACATATTTCCCTATGCTAGGCAATTATACCTACGACTCCTACTTCAGGAACTTTTCCCCTCTCTTATCCAATGTCCCTCTCACCCAGAACTCTGAAATGGTGTTTCAAGAGAAATCGCCGACAACGGTAGAGGAAACCCTCTTCTGCCAAGAACCTGCGTTAGAAAGCTCAGAGCTAGAAGCAGAGAAAGAGGAGAGTAACAGGGAATGGGAAGCTGACACACCTTTCCCAGAATGTTGGACCTTATATTTTAATGGATCTAAATCGCAAGAAGGGTCAGGGGCAGGATGCATCCTCATTGACCCAAATGGTAAATGTCGTTTCCTATCCCGTAGACTAGAATTTGAATGCAAAAACAACATCGCTGAGTATGAAGCTCTAGTACAAGGGTTAAAGAAATCCATAAACTTAAATTTCAAATAATTGAAGGTTTTCGGAGACTCTGAAATTATCGTTAGACAAGTAAGGAATACTATACATTGCAATTCTCCACACCTAAAGAATTATCAACGGGAAATGCATAGGTTAATAGAGAATTTTGGAGCCTTCAATATTATAGTGATCCCTAGAGAGAAAAATATTCTTGTTGATTCCCTTACCACAGCTGCTTCAAGGTTGTCACCTCTATAGGATTATGAAGCCTCCCGATTCACTATGGAACTACTCTATAAACCGTCGGTGCCTAACAACATTTCTAATTGGAAGGTCTTTGAAGGAGATGAACATATCATAAATTTTTTGAATAACCAAGACAGTTTCATATATTTGTCTATTGATGATGAAGTATTCCAAGAGAAATCAACAGAAACTGATCCTCAAATAGGTCAACCTATTGACATATCAAATCCTCACACGATCCCGAAAGGGATAGCTAATTTGGAAAATCTTTTTGACCTGAAAGGGTGATTTAAGGGGCCTAAAAATGCAACGACCAGTAGTTCAAGTCCCCTGCATGAAACTCTAAATCTCGGAACCCCGGAAGACCCAAAGAATATAAACCTCGGTACAACTATATCTAAGGAGGAAAGGAAGGCTTATCTCAAATTGTTCAGACAATATCAAGATGTCTTTGCATGGTCCTATCGAGATCTAGAAACTTATGATACCTGCATCATTCAATAGACTATCACGTTAAAACTTGAAGTGAAACCCTTCCAATAGAAGCTCTGAAAGTATCACACATCTCTGGAACCTCTCATGTATCAAGAATTGAAGAAACTTTTAGATGCCAAAATTATCTTCCAGGTCAAACATTCTGCATGGGTAGCAAATCTGGTTCTGGTGAGGAAAAATTCTGGAGAAATATGCTTGTGTGTAGATTTTAGGAACCTCAACAGAGCTTCAGAAAAGGACAATTACCCAGTCCTACCAATGGAGAAACTCTTGTAGACCGTGTCTAGTTCAAATATTTTCTCTCTACTGGACGATTTCTTAGGCTACAACCAAGTTCTGGTTTCGGAGGAAGATCATTTGAAAACTACCTTCCAAACCAAGTGGAGAACCTTCACTTATAAACACATGCCTTTTGGGTTAATTAACGTAGGGGCGACCTTCCAAAGGGCCATGGACATAGAATTTCAGGGACTAATAAAAAAATGTGTGGTAGTGTATCTAGACGACGTAATTGTTTATTCAAAGAACAGAGAAGAGCACATCCAACACTTAACTCAGATTTTCGAAAGGTGTAGGAAATACAGTATATCCTTAAATCCTAAGAAAACTATTTTTGGCGTCGAGAAAGGTAAGTTGCTAGGCCACATTATATCTCAAGAAGGAATTCGCATAGACCCAGAAAGGATTAAGGCCATAACTCAACTCCCGCAAGCTATGCAATCCTTTTTCAGACATATCAATTTTGTGAGGAAATTCACTCTCGATTTCGCGGAAACTATCAAACCCTTACAAAATATGATCCACAAAGATGCCGAATTTAAGTGGGATGATGAACAAAAGGATGCTTTTAGCAACATCAAAACTGTTATATCTCAATCCCCTTTGTTGCGAAGTCCCGATTTCAATAGATATTTCTTCCTCTATACTTTCTCCTCTGACCAGTTGTTAGCTGTAGTATTGAATCAGAAGGATGATGACAACAACGAGGCTCCAATGATCAGAATCTAGACCAGGGGTCAAAATTTAGTCCAAAAATGAAAGTGTTCAGAATCACCTCAAAATGAACAAGTGTGTATCCCTCATCATCATGAACCCAACTCACTTTGAACAGGGTCAAACGGACATCGGATGAGTGAGATATCGCGATCTATTCGATTTGCCAAATAGGGAAAAAAAATAATGTTGACTGTATAGTCTGTACAGATGACGTGGCAGAGGTCGTACAGCTGATGTGGCATGACCATACATTGAGGTGGAAGTTTATGATGTGGAAATAATTTATTGGTAGGTGTGGATGAATCATGTTGAGACACGTGGCATCTTTTTGTCAAATGGTTTGGTGCCACGTGGCCCAGGCGTGGGCTGCCACGTGGCACCGTAATTTGTTTGTTTGATTAAAATTATATGGAGTCTGTGGGGATCGAACCCCGGACCTCCCACCATGGTGGAGCACTTTCACTTGGCTTGGGTTACCAATAGCCCACGCATTGGTTCTTATTATATATATGGTTTTATATATATTTAAATTAGACTTATGTTGTGGTTTGGGCGCGGTCCGGGATGGGGCTAAGCCCCAGCCCCCAATCATATATGGATTCCCATAAAACCACACCGCATATGTGAATTTCAAACAGATTCAAAGCCCATGCACCTGGAAACTTTTCGGCTGCCCATAAGTTTTAAAACTTAGCCCTTTTGTATGCGGGACGCGGACACATGGCCATGCGCTCAACGGCTTTGCGGTTAGGGGGATAGGTTCCCTAACCATTCTACAGTTGTGTGTGTGTTGTGGTTATGTGTTCAGTGCTAGGTTTAAACACAAAAAAGTGCACAGAGGCTAGGTTGGACACACAGAGGTGCGTTTTGGCGAACTAGAGACAACAAGCTTGAAGGAGGAAAATGGCAGGAGGCCTATCTTCTTCATTTTTTGGCCAAATGAGGTGCCGAAAAAGCCGAGCTAGGGGTTTTTGGATGTTCTGAAACCATTGGCACTATTTTCAAAGTAATTTGAAGACTTATTTTGTAGGTTTTATACCATTTAAGTTTCAAGGAGATCCAAGGAGCTTGAATCCCCCATTGATGGAGGCCATGCTCAGATGAGCCCAAGTCTGTTTTCTATGACTAAATAGTCATTTTTGGCTAATTTTTATGCTTTGAACACATTGGGATAGGTTTGGGATAGGTTTCAGAGGATTTTGAGGACTTTTACAGGTGTTTTTTCCACAAGGAAGCTTATGGAAGCTCAAGGCCACATGTAGAAGAGGTCATGCCCAGATGAGCCATGATCCGTTTTCAAAGTTCTATTAGTCATTTTTGGGGTTTTTATGTATTTTGAACCCAATGGTACAGTCAATAAATCCATTGTAGTTGAGAAGCAACTTGTAAGAGAATCTTTGACAAACTAATCCCAGAGAGCCTAGTCCATTGATGGAGGCTCAAGGAGATGTAGCCCAGTTGGGGGTGAAATCCTTTATCATCTTGTTATTGTTGTGAGTTTACTGGTTTATTTGCTGCAAGTTATGTTTATTGTGTATTTGTTTAAAAAACATATTTAAATTTTTAAAAACCTCACACATAAACATTTAAAAGAAGCATGAACTTGACACATAAAACCTCTTGCATAACTAAGACATTGAGCAAGGTCCTGAAAAGTTTATTTTAATGGAGTAGAGGGTGCTTGCATAGAAAAACAAGTCAGCCCCCTATTTTTAGATCAGGTGCAATCAGAGCACAGTTTTTCTCATGTGATTGCCATTGATAGATAGAGTTTTAGCTATTGGTATTTGTGCAAGTTTTGTGTTGAAGTTTGATATCTTGCAAGGATGGAGGAAGCTTCAAACATTGATAGTTCTCATACATCTTCATTATACAAGTTCTTTGACAAAGATATTTTGAAGGAGTTTGTAACCTTGAGAGATATGGTACAAGAGTTGTGGGAAGAAAGAAAAGAGAGCATTGTCCTTCAAGAGCAGTTGATGGCCATGAAGGAGGAGAAGCACCAGCTTCTTGAAAAGTTGCATGAGAT
>JZKD02S1339791.1:72240-94656 GCA_000966675.3 Picea glauca | reverse complement strand
ATTCACCATTGAGTTGGCTTGGTAAGAAATGGTTAGATTTCTTGAGCAAGTAAGGCTTGCATTTTTCTATTGTAGATGTACATTTCAGCCTTATGTATGCATTTATGTTGAGAGTGTGACAAGTACAACTTGTATGATGCAAGTTGCATGTGAATGCAATTCATTTGAAGGCATTCTTGTTTGTTGCATAACTTCGCTAGGAGGGTGTAAAAGAGGGGTATGATGCTCACTTGTTACAGCCATATATCTTTTTCATATTCAGCTCTTATGTACCCACATGTTTCGGGTTCATGTACTTATGTTTGTACTTGAAGGAGAGTTGAAGAGTCATGCACATGCATGTGTTTTTGTGTGTGTGTAAACAATGAACTTGGTGATAGTTCATCCTGAATGACTCATGATTATAACATGATTGTGTATCATGAATGTCAACTTGTCATTTTGGGAAGGTCGATATGTTTCAAATGAGTCTCGACTTGTCGATGTTGTCTTGACGACTATGTTGTGTTGATCATGTTTTTCGACTTATGTTTAGTCGATGGTGTTTGTTGGCTTGTAAGTCGATTTTGAGTACACCAAGATGCAGGAAAATGCCATGTTATTTGATGAAGTACAAGATGTGACCATTTGCTTGAAGAGCAAAAAGACTTTGTTGGCATCCATTTCAGTCTTGTATAAATTTGTTTTCAAGATTGATGGTTTTCTTGGTTTGTGACAAGATGTCGCAGGAAAGTTTTTGTAGCCATTGGAGAGCGGATTGTGTTGATGCTAAAGAGTTCACAAGAGGGACTTGATTCTCAGTGGGAAGGTAGTTAGTCTTCCAAGCACAAGGAGAACAGTGGGTCAACAGCAACCAGAGGACAGTGGTTGAGGGACATAGCCTGTTGCAGTGCAAGGCATGTCAAGGTATCCAGGTGATTGTCAAAAAGACTTTTCAAGTAGAATCAATTGATAGAACTTGGAAGCAAAAGAGCATTGAAGCTTAGGCAGATAATCATCATCTTTTGTGGGTCCAAAATCCTTCCAGTGGGAAGGTGTGATCAGAATCTGCACCAGGGGTCAAAATTTAGTCCAAAAATGAAAGTGTTCAGAATCGCCTCAAAACAAACAAGTGCGTAGCCCTCATCGTCGCGAAACCAATGCACTTCAAATGGGGTCAAACAAACATCGGATGAGTGAGATATCGTGATCTGTTCAATTTTCCAAACAGGCAAAAAAAATAATGATGACTGTATAGTCCGTACAGTCCGTATAGCTGACGTTCAAAGGTCGTACAGCTGACGTGGCATGACCGTATGCTGAGGTGGCATTTGATGATGTGGCAATCATTTATTGGTAGGTGTGGACGAATAATGTTGAGACACATGGCATCTTTTTGTCAAATGGTTTGGTGCCACGTGGCCCAGGCGTGGGATGCCATGTGGCACCATAATTTGGTTGTTTGATTAAAAGTATATGGAGTCCATGGGGATCAAACCCCGAACCTCCCACCATGGTGGAGCGCTTTCACATGGCGTGGGTTACCAATAGCCCATGTGTTGGTTCTTATTATATATATGGTTTTATATATATTTAAATTAGAATTATGTTGTGGTTTGGGCGCGGTCTGGGCTGGGGCTAAGCCCCAACCCCCAATCATATGTGGATTCCCATACGACCACACTACACGTGTCCATTTCAAATGCATCAAAGCCCACATGCCTGGACACTTGTCAGTTGCCCATAAGTTTTAAAACTTAACCCTTTTGTATGTGGGACGTAGTCACATGGCCATGCACTCAACGGCTTTGCGGTTAGGGGACTAGGTTCCCTAGCCATTATACAGTTGCATGCATGTTGCGGTTATGTGTCCAGTGCTAGGTTTAAACATGAAAAAGTGCGCAAAGGCTAGGTTGGACACACAAAGGTGCGTTTTGGTGAACCAGAGACAACAAGCTTGAAGGAGGAAAATGGCAGGAGGCTTATCTTCTTCATTTTTTGGCCAAATGAGGTGCCAAAAAAGCCGAGCTAGGGTTTTTTGGATGTTCTGAAACCATTGGAACTATTTTCAAAGGAATTTAAAGACTTCTTTTGTAAGTTTTACACCATTGAAGTTTCAGGGAGCTTGAAGCCCCCATTGATGGAGGCCATGCTCAGATGAGCCCAAGTTTGTTTTATGTGACTGAATAGTCTTTTTTGGCTAATTGTTATGCTCTGAACACATTGGGATAGGTTTCAGAGGATTTTGAGGACTTTTACATTTTTTTTTTCCACAAGGAATCTCAGGGAAGCTCAAGGCCACATGTAGAAGAGGTCATGCCCGGATGAGCCATGACCCGTTTTCAGAGTTCTATTAGTCATTTTTGGGGTTTTTATGTATTCTGAACCCAATGGTACAGTCAATAAATCCATTAGAGTTGAGCAGAAGCTTGTAAAAGGATTTTTGAAAAACTAATCCTAGAGAGCCTAGTCCATTGATGGAGGCTCAAGGAGATGTAACCCAGTTGGGGGTGAACTCCTTTATCATCTTGTTATTGTTGTGAGTTTACTGGTTTATTTTCTGCAAGCTATGTTTATTGTGTATTTGTTTAAAGCACATATTTAACTTTTTAAATACCTCACACATAAACATTTAAAAGAAGCATGAACTTGACACATAAAACCTCTTACATAACTAAGACATTGAACAAGGTCCTAAAAAGTTTATTTTAATGGAGTAGAGGGTGCTTGCATAGAAAAACAAGTCATCCCCATATTTTCAGATCATCCAGTGTCTTTCATGAACACTAATCTCCAAGGAGCCGAGCTTAATTATCCTGCTATAGATAAACAGGCCTATGCAGTATATAAAGCAGTAAACATTTCAGGTCTTACATCCTCAAGAACCACACCAAAGTAATTATGCCACATCATGCGGTCCGATCCTTGTTCACTCAACAAGAGATGGGGGAAGAAGAGGGAACTGGATGGAAGTGGTCCAAGAATTTTATCTAGATATAAAACTTGCCAAACTAGTAAAAGGGAAAGGGTTGTGCAAACTTGCAACTGAAGCCCAGAACCAAGTAAATGAAGACTCTGAATAGGAGAACGAAATGAAATTATGGTGTGGCGAAGTTTCATACATTTCCCTAGGAAAAGATTCTTGGTATAGGAAGCTAACTCATATCCTACACTATGGGACTTGTCCAGAAAATCTCATCCCTAGGGAAAGGAGAGCTCTCAGGTTAAGATCTACACAATATCGCCTCATAAATTCGGTACTCTTCTGGGTTAATTATGATGGGGTACTATTAAGATGTCTCGAACAGAAGATGTAGCCAAAGTTCTAAAAGAGCTCCATGATGGCTCTGTCGCTGGACATTTTGTAGGAAACACCACCACTCATAAGATACTAAGAGCTAGCTATTATTGGCCCACCTTGTTCAAAGATGCTCACACTTAGGCTATAAACTATAAAACTTGTCAAGTAAGTGTTGGGAGAGAGAAGAGAGCGACAGTCCCACTCCAACCAATGATTATCTCTAGGCCTTTTAAGCAACGGGGGTTGGATATCATAGCATAAATTACACCCAGTTCTTCGAAAGAACACAAGGACATTCTTAATACCACCGATTACTTCATGAAATGGGTAGAGGCCATCCCTCTGACTCATGTAAATGAGAAGGTGGTGATCCAATTCATAGAACAAAAACTAATTACAAGGTTTGGTGTCCCTTTTATCTTGGTTTTTGATAATAAAACTTAATTTTCTTCCACCTTATTGACAATTTTTTCTCTGGACAAAGGAATCATAATCAGGTACTCTGCAAATTATTATCCATATGGAAATAGGGTGGCATAATCGACTAATAAGAACCTAGTGAGAATATTAAAGAATATGGTCGCAGACAACCAAAGGAATTGGCATATTCTACTCCATAACTCTCTATGGGATGATAGGGTCACACCTAAGGAAGTTATAGGAAATTCCCCATACTTTCTGGTTTATGGGCAGGAAGCCATCCTCCCAAATGGGCTTTACCTTCCATCTCTTCAACTAGCCCAAGATTCCAGTGGGGAACCTTCATCAGTCATACAACAAAGAATTGACACTCTTCTCATGATAGAAGAAGAGAGAGAAAATTCTAGATCAAAATTCATATCCCACCAATAGATAGTGAAAAGATGGTTTGATAATCATAAGGCTAAAGAGAAGAACTTCGAAGTAGGAGACTTAGTCCTAAAATGTGACAGAGCAAACGAGCCTAAAGGCAAACATTCTAAGTTTCAAAATCTATGACTCGAACCTTCCCAGGTGGCTAAGAATATTGGTACAAGAACTTATCAGTTGCAGAATCTACGGGGGGAACCTAATGCCCTCCCATTAAATGGCCAAGCCCTAAAACAATATTTCCACTAAATAAAAATAAAAATAAAAATAAAAAATTGTTTTATGTTTTGTATGAGTGTTTTCATGATTGCGAAACACATTTTTATTGTTTTCTTTTGCTTTCGAACTTTTGCACTTTTGAAGGTTGTGTTCAGTGAGACAATGGTTGACCTTAAATCATGTGACATAGCCAACTTTGTTCCTAACTCATTGCTCACATACAAACACAAGAAGCATTAAGGAACTTGTAATCATTTCAAGGGGATTTCTGACTAACCTGTGCAAATGAACAACTTCGGAGAAATGTCAGAAGTGTCTTGTTAGTGGTTTGGTAAGACCTTAAGGGAAAGAAGGAAAGTTGGAAAGGACTACATGAACCCTGAACACAAAGATAGCAAAGGATCCACCTTAACCATCTCACTTTGTGAAATAAACAGACATCATCCTCTCCCACTCGCTCAGGGCATCATGCTGAAATAGAATTGACATTATCAAAAGAGTGAACAGTAGGAGAGGGTATGCATATATCTCCTCCAGGGCTATGGATTCTTTCTGGTAGTGAATCAAGTTTTGTGATGTCAGGGTGACTCCTCTAGGGCTATGGACACTCACTGGAAGTAGAGAAACACCGAAGCAAGTGAGTAGAGTTAACTAAACGCTTCATACCAGTGAAAACTTTACTAGACTTTTGTAAAAAAGGGCATCAGTCGGGATTATAGGAAACGAAGGAGGAATAAAGGTTAAAACCCCATGGGCAGGTCCAGAAGCATCAACCAAAGAATTTCAAATGCAATGGTAAAAGAGGCTCTGATTCAAAACTAGTTAAGTTATCCACCATCTTTTTCATCAGTAGAGCCTTGAAGGAGGAACATAGATTCTGCTTTCGCCCAGTAAGTCGCCATTTGGTGAGCACTCAACACACCGTAAAAATCCTATGTCAAATTTTACTTTTTGGGTACCACTTGATCTGTTGCATTGTCTAATTTGACCTTAGAATGAAAAATGTTGCCTTTGCTTATCATTTTTTTTTTCATTTAAGTCTTTCAAATTTTGCTCGGGTATGTGAAAACCAATAACTTAAAAGACTAATATATAAATTAGAGAATTGACAGTCAAAAATGTCCCCAACATGCTTAAGGAATTCAACATTATAAATGATTAAGTGTGAAAGAAAATGCTAGAGAGAACTGAAGTTTCTAAGTCCCGATCTTCGTCGGCATCGGTAGACGGGAGGTTTTTTTTGTGATAAGCATCACCGAAGATATCGTCGATGACCAATCCCCTCGGAATTGGTGAATAACTAAGAGAGTAAGCGCTCACAAAGGATGAAATGATCTCATTGATCGCTGATTTTTGAAATGTTTTCGATATCAGGGATTTTCGAGGATGATAACCCACAAAGGAACTACGCGATGGAAGTCCCTTTGAGAGATGATCCCTGATAACTTCCGACATTGGTGATTTTTTAGAAGGATAGCCCATGGAAAACGTGATAAGTCAACCCCCGATTGTCGACCTCGATAATCCCAGTTTTATTTTAATGCACGTCTTATGTTGAAAGACCCGACTCCGACTGAGATATACAGTCAAACCAACTATCCTCTATTGCCATATGTCATTGCTCAAGTGAGTAGACATATGATCTAGTCTTCCCTTGAGTCGTTACTAGCTCCCAAGACCCACATTGCACCCCAAACTAGCTTTTCCATGTCAGCATCATACGAAAAAAACCGTCGGCATCATAAGTTTTCTAAGGAGGATACCAATGGGAACACGCATAAGGATATCGCTGATTTCTTATCTGCCCACTAAGAAAATGACGCGATGGGACATTTTAGCTCTAAGATACGCTAGATATGACACATTTAAAGGGTTAATTAATTTCAGAATCTTGCATTAGTTTCTAATTCATGCACGAATCAAAAGGACCATTTGAACATGCCAATACAATGCATCTCCCTCTGCACCTCCTCCATTAACCCACGTAGAATTTTTTGCAGAGATTCAACGGTAGGTTGTTTTTAATTTCACCCATTACTTGTATTAACTGGTTGATACAACTGGTAGGATCTCTCCCGTTATATTCTTTTGAGTCATTGTGAACAAGCTTATTTTGTGCACAAACAAGTTCGAAGCATCCAAAAGAGAGAGACGAGCAATACGGGGAAATCTTCCAAGGTACAGTGAGTATTAAATAACAATTTTAGCAAGCGCTACAGATATGTATCGTATTATGGATGTGTTATGCTTCATTTCATGCATTTTTATCCAATGTTACTCTATACACGTGCCTAAAGGATCATTTTCATTTGTAGGAACAATGCCTCTAAGGAAACCTACCACCAGAAAATATCCAAGAGCACCAAAGCTACAAGAACTAGAGGTGGGAGAAGGTTCCTTGCCAGCAGTTGCAATACAATTGGAATTTTCTTCAAAGCCAGTACTCTTCATCAAAACAACCACCAAGGAGTCTTTCATTTATCCCCCAGCCTTTGGAGACATAGAGGAAAACATTGGGAACAAGACAATATTCCCACGCTGGTAAGAAATTTTAAAGAAAATCAAGCAGGAGGAATTCCCTGAATATACCCCACACATCGATCCTGATACGAGAAGACTCGACGATGAAGTCCTCCCGAATGTCTGAAAGGATTATCTGCACATGGTGGTGATAAGGAATTTGGTATTCCCCTGCATCGAACTCCTGAAATGGCTTATCGATCATAGTGACACACAAATATGTTTTATTAATGATGACAATGGCGAGTGTGTCAAGATTTTCCTCCCAATGGAAGTTCAAAATTACTACAATCTCAGAGAGTCGGAGGAGCGGTTGAACACTGATTTTGTTTTGATTTTCTATGAGAAACATGACACCATCAAGGTGATGGCATCATGGTGGAGAGAGGATAAAAAGTTCACCAATCGGACTTCCAGATGGTACTCGATGACCAACCTAAGAGATCCTTACATCTATCTAATGGCCCTCCTCTGTCGATTGCATGGGGAGAAAGATTGCTCCAGGTTCTCAGAGTCTTGGATGCCTCTAGCTTATACTGTGGCCATTTTTGTAATAGGTTTCAACTAGGGTGCAATCATCTCCAAACAGTTGAGCACCTGCATACGACAATCTCAGACACAAAAAGAGGGAGAAACCCCTTACTTATACATGGCTTCTTATATACTGGATGTCATCTGCACCAAGAATGTCTTTTCCAGAATGAACTTGAGCTGGCACACCTCTGAGCTCCCAGTCCATGTATATTTCAACATCTTGTAGGAGAATAGGTACAAGAAATCCTACTCTCTCATCTACAACCAGTTTATCTCACGTATTTATTTCTTACTGTTCAAGAAAGAGTGCCCAAGGTTGTTAGATGCAGCCAAAAGGATTGTATCAAAAGTGTGCCACTGGTATCTGGATGAGCATGAGACCTACATCAGGTTTTTTGACGCTACAGGAGCACCCCATCTGTTACTAGTATATGTCCCCGATCAACTAGTAGTAGGGGAAATCTGTTATCAGACCATCCTACAAGGTTATAATGCTACTTTGGTAAAAGATAAGAAGTGGGCCTTCATACCTTATGGGTTTCACATTGGTTTCTACATGGTAAAGGACACTGTGCATGCCAAGCAAGAAGGGTTAAGCCCATTGGAGTTCTAATTCAAGACTGGTCTCTTTTGTAAGAATGACCCCAAGGGTCTGGTCCTGAAACATGCATCATAGGTTCTATAGAGAAAAAACCCCCTATAGACTACACCAGGGTTCTAAAGTGCAGGCAGAGCTAACCATCTAAAGTCTCCTACTTTTAACAACTATCCCAACATTACCCCATAATCATAGATAAAGTAAAGTATAGGGATTCGGTAGTCCTACCTTAAACTCTGTGTCCGGTGTCGATCCCTTTGTGCTCAGTTGTTTCTCGACTGCTAGTCTCCTCCCAAGGTTGACCTGCATTCACCAAAAGACAAACAAGAAACTAAAAGCATGCATTCTATATATGGATTAGTGGGTTAGATATCATAACCAAAATGTAAATAAATCATAGATACCGAAGACATCATTTGGTGGGACAGAAAAAGTATTTATTTATATTAATCTCACAAAAGTTGCTTACAATATGAGACCGGCAACTTCTCCTCGAACTCGATCCTGGGCTCCTCTTCAACATGCACCAACTTCTTCCATGTATCCTTCTCCTCTTTCTTTATGGAAATGGAAAGGGTTTGCAATGGAGGAAAAGGGAATTCTGGCTCAAACCCACAATGTGGCTGCAAAATATTGGGGCAAAGGGGAAATACTAAAATGGGTAGAGTTTATTTTCTCTCGTGCTTCCTCCTCTGGAATGGGACCCCAACACCTTATTTTATAGGCCAAAAAATATAGTAACAGTTGGTTCATTGTCTATGAGCAGTCAAATGGTTAGGTAACGTCCCAAACGCCCATACCCTTTGCAATTTTTAATTTTGCACTTTTTGGTGAGTGTACGTGGGTTGTAATGGTGCAGCTAGTGTATGTACATGGGCAGTAGTGGTGCAAGGCGCATACATATTCAACAAAATGGTTTTTTAGAAGAGTTGTTCAATGAGGGCTTGGAAAAAATAGCAAGTAAGATGGCCTGATGCCAGGTATGCATGTAAAGTACAATTTAGGGTTATAACAAATGCCCCATAATGTGTGAGGTCAGAAGAGCATCTGATGGCCGAAATACATTACAAATATTCACCAACGTACGAAGGGAGTGAGCCCAGAGACCAGAGTTCGGGAGGTGCCATCTACAAAATAACAATTTATCTCATCGAGGCGGGCATACCCATGCTCGGAATGAAGTAAAACCATGGCTGCCAATCAAATAAACTACAGATCCATGTCATATAACTATATAAAGTGTAGCCGTGAGCAATACACAATGGATCTACATCTAAAAATAAAAAGATACACATGTATAATATCCATCTTCAAGAAGCCAATGACACTCGATGGTTGTAGATGAGGCCTTCAGAGCTCGAGCAACAACTTCAAGATCTTCAAAACTCAGGTAGGAGTGTAATATGAGTGTACGAATTCACTACCTAGAGGTCTTCGATGGCTCATTGGGAACAGACAAGAGGATCTTGGTGATCAGGCATAGAACTTCATTAATTTCTAACAAGGACATGATTGGAATTTTAGGATGATCGTCCATGAGGACAAGAGACAAACTACAGAAGGGACGACTCAAGCTAGATAAAACTTCCCTTGGACAATAGCACGACCAATGATGAGACTCAGGCAACATGACTTTGACATAAGTTCACGATGCATGAGGCAACACAAACTCTCCATATGTTTGGAAGGATAACCAAATGGAGGAAGACACATCTCTAAGTAGCAAAAATAACTTCCTAAGGTCATATTCAATCCCAGATCTCGGTGAACAAACAGAAGGATGTGCTTTGTCCAAGGGTGACTCATTGTGATGCCAAAAAAGAAATACTTTTCCCTTCCTCTTTTTGGGGTGTATTTGATTTTTTTGTCCTTTTCAATAATTTTGGAAATCTTGAAAAAGAATTAAAGAATGCTACATTACAAAGGAGGAATGAGTGTCGCAGATATACTAGTTCCAAGCGCAAGGAAAACATTGATGCTCAAAGAAAGGAGACATATGCAGGAAAAGGACACTCAAGAAAATTCCTCCAAGGGTCAAGGTGTCAAGACGCAAAGGCAAAGTGCTACAAGGCTTGCGTTATAAGGCATGCTTCAGATGGTTCAGTTGAGAGCAACATGGAGCTGACATTAGGCCAAAGACAATGGAATGAAAATGCGATTAATAAGACACAATGATAACGTCCTTATATGTAATTTTAACAAGCCTAGAGAAGGTAAGCTCAACGTTTTTTAATTTTTAAAGAGTCTTAAAAAGCGTAAAAGGAGACTCCACTGGGGTACATTTTTCGAAGGTAGTCTAGTCGGTTCAAAAAAGGGGTAAAATAGCACTGAAAAGACATCTATTCAAAACCATTTTAACAAGTGTGACAAAGACAAGATCACTTGACAATCTTTTCATGTTTAAGGAGTCTAAAAAGAGCTTAACTATGGACTCCATAAGGGATGTTATTTTGGACCAATTTAATGAGTATGAAGAAATAAGGTCACTCAACCATCTTTTCAATTTTGGTGAGTCTGAAAAGAGCTTAACTATGGACTCTATGGGGGTTCCTTTTTCATAAATTTAGTCCCTCGGGCACGGAAAGGGATAAAATTATACCTGTGAATACTCTTCTAGTGAACCGAAGATACTAGAGCATACCTTTGTTCGTACAATTGACCGTCTGAACCGAAAAAGGGGTAAACTATCACCAAACAGACGTGCCTTCAAATTTGAGTTTGACGAGCGTGAAGGGCGACAAGATCGCTCGACAATATTTTTATGTTTAAAGGGTCTGAAAAGGGCTTAAAAGAAGACCCATCATTATTTGGGAGTCCCTAGGGTGAGTTCAAGAGTGATGATGAATCAATGCAAATGAGGCTCAAAACTCATAATCAAGAAAAAACTAAAAAGAGACTCTTGAGCCTATAGTCATTAACGATGGCATGGATGCCAAAAGAAAAGAGGATCTAACTAGGGAATCCATGTACAGGCAGGCTCTACCACTAAATTACGACACTTCTAAAGCAACAATGATGGTTCCATGTCGCAATTCGATGGGGTCGATCCTATGGAAAAGAGAAAAAGACAACAAGATGTAGAAAGTGGAGGTGAAATCCTGACTTATATGCAAAAAGTTGGAAAAAATGACTTTTCACCAATGGAACCTTTAATAAATGACCCAACTCTCAAAAATTTCCCCGATAACAAAAGTAATGCATATCGTAACATCCCATAAGAAACTCAAGAACCATACTAAATGATTTTCAAGCCAGAAAAAATGACAAAAGGGTTCAAAAAAATGACAAAAAGGGCCAAAAATGTATATAAATAGAAGCTTGGCAGCTCATTATCACCATTGCAAATTGAGAATTGACGAAAAAAGTAAAAAACACCCCTTTTCCAAAAGAGTTGATTCCAGGAGCTTCAGTGGATGAAATGAACTTCCGCTTAGACCAAGTACAAACTAGTCCCTCCTGTATTTCCATTCTTCCTTTTTGCATTTCCTTTTGTTTTTAAGGGGGGCGCTGGACTTTAAAAAGGTTGGCCCTACATGTACGTGGGATTTCCTAGGACAACATGTGTATGCCCACGTGCAGAGAAAAAGCTGCACACGTGTATACACGACTGTGTCTACTACAACCCGCGTATACCCTCCAATATGTGAAAAAAAATAAAAAGGAAGAATTAACTCCTCGTGACTTTGTCATTTTATAGGATGTATGTTCATTGGAGAGAGAGGGAGCATGAGGACATTGATTTTTTGGTCTCAGAAGACCCTGCTACTGTCGTTGTTTTATCACAATGTGGGTTGTTAAAATTCTTCTAGTGTCCGTTCATGAGGGCACAACCCAGGTTGTTGAATGCTTTGGTAGATTACTGGCACCCCGACACTAAGGCATTTATTCTTGAGGGGCAATCATTGACTCCAATGACAGAAGAAATTTACTTCCTAACTGGTCACTCGAGGAGAGGTGACCCACTCAACTTGCGTACTTTTCCTCCCGAGCTTCACAACATTGAGGAGTTGATTGGACTCCATTGTGAGGCTGGTACTGAGAAAGTAGGTTCTCAGGTGTCTATACACAAGATCAAAAACCTATCATTGAAAGTGATAGTTCTACTCATTGGGTTGATCACTGGATCCGTGAATTTACATTAGGCCTCCTGGGCGCACATGAATTATGCAGTACAGTGCTTAAATGCAAGGATTGTTTACTGGAGTACAACAATGTTGGATTGCATGAAGAGACAACTAACAGAGTGTCGGATATGGGAACACCGAAACTTCTGATTTGGGATTGTTTTATGTTCCTTTTTCTTCGAGAGTGTACCTAGTCTCATTCCTCAACAGACGATATGAGGGCACGTGGTCTCTTCCCCAGCATTATGCAGATGGGCGACGTTGTTACCATGATAGGGGGGAGGGAGGACTATTGAGTCCTTCGATGAAAATTTTTTTGACTGGTGGGCATGGAAGATTCCGGCAATAGAGGACTACCCCTATGTCGGGATCGACTTCTCTAGGGATCCTGACATGCCCATACCTCCCGAAGTAGAACAAGGAGAGCTAGGTATGTTTTTTTTTCAAATTTATTGAATTTTTATTTATTTTTTATATATATCATTTTTATGTGTACCAGAGTATCTGACAACTATGTATCTGTTATGTACAGATGTGGGACTAGTACATCTAGCAAACTTATTGAGGACTAGGTGGCATCCTCTACTAGAGGTAGTTCATCAGCAGCCACTGAACCAACAGTAGCAGTAGGGGGGGCCTCCATTCGAAGAGGCTGAGAGAGTATTGAGATGGGTGGAATAGAACCTCATCGCACTCACTCGTACAGTCCCTATGGCGGAGATCGAGGATCTCCCACCGTCGATGCAACCTCGTGTAGTTGGGGTGCCATGGACCTAGGTCCAACTTTTTCGGTGTTTGGCAAACGTCGTTGTTCACTATGGTAGGGCCAACATGCCCTTCCCTTAGCTAGGATGGACTACTTACATGTCGAGGGCACCGTTTGTATATTTTTGAGGGCATAAGCCCTATGACTCTTACTAGACATATATTTTTGAGGCGCTTGCACCCACCCATGTACTTTGATACTTTCAATATATATATGTGTATTTACATATTTTTATTCCTTATGGATTACATTTATTTACAAATGTATTTACATGTGCATGTGTGTGCTTTTTCTTACATGTGTGCAAAATGCCAATCTAATACATGATTGGCTAGAGTATCTGTGATTTGATTCAATCTCCTAGGAACATGGATATACGTAATGTAATCAAATCTTTGTTCTAAGAGATGTATCCTAAGGAATCGTCGATGTAGAGTAGGATAGTAAATGTGGTAAACCCCATTTAACTAGGACACAACTAGCTGAGCGTCTAGGTAGACCCAGAAGTGAGAGATACCATGCGACAAAGATTCACAAAGAAACTCTAAAACTGCATTGTATTCGATAACATTGTTTGTGGCATCACCTAAACAAATACCTCCTGAAGATAGAAACTGGCTCTGAGGTGTGAAAATCACCCAAGCTGTGGAAGCAAGCCTCTGAGTGTGTCGACTAGCATCGTCCTCAAACAATGAACACTTATGATTCACTTGACATCTGCCACAGTGAAAAAGATGACATCAAAAAAAACACGTCCATAAAAAAAAATACCAAAACTAAAAGAACAATGTACAAGAACTATACATATGTACAAGAAGTCACCCAAGGCGACCCATCTACGAGTAATACTTCTTCAGGTAAAGCCCATTTCTAGGCCCTGCCAAAACATTTCGCTCAAAGTCCACCAGATGATAAGCACCCTTATTTAGTACCTCCTTCACGATGAAAGGTCTGAACCACATGGGTTTGAATTTGCCTGCCCCTAGGGTATGCTTATCTTGGTCATAGACTAGGACAAGGTCACCTTCGGATAAAATCTGATGAACGGACCAATCATACTGACACTTGACTCTTTGTTTGTGAGCCTCATTATCCAAGGTTTCATCTCGACACTACTCATCGAGCTACTCAAGATATAATAAAGGCTCTTTAAGATGTGAAGCATTTGGCAGTAATTGTACTTCCAACTTTAGAGACGGGATCTGACACTCTATAGGCAAGACTGCTTCCAGCCCGTAAACGAGTTGAAAAGGTGAGAAACCGTTTGTAGTCTTAATAGACATTCAGTAGGCCCATAATGTCGAGTACAACATCAAATGCCAATTTGACTTGTCCAAATTGATTGTTCGTTGTAGAATAGTCTTAAGAGATTTATTCATAGCTTCCACCCGACCATTCGCTTGTGCGTAGTAGGGTGATGAATGTTCTTTCCTCAACCCAAGCTTTGACATTAACTCAGGCATCATTTTATTTTGAAAGTGACTGCCATGGTCAGTGAAAATCTCTCTCAGGATGTTGAACCTTACTATTATCTGGTTACACAAAAAGAGAGTTGTGGTCTCGCCATCATCTTTAAACGTTGGCATAGCCTCGACCCACTTTATGAAGTAGTCTACTGCTATGATGATATAACGGTGGCCCCTTGCTGAAGGGGGGTTGCATGTAGTGTAATCAATCCCCCACTTGGTGAAGGGACCAACTGTGATGATGGGAAACATAGGAGCGAGGTGTGCCCTCATCTTCCAAGAGAAGATCTGACACGGGTGGCACTTCTTGACCAATTCAACACAATCTTTGATTAATGTCGGCCAAAAGTAACCGACTCATAGAATCTTTTGGGTTGTTGCCAACCTAGAAAAATGACCACCACATGCTCCAGTGTGGCAATCGTTAAGCACGATTTCTGCTTCTTCATGAGTGAGGCACCGGAGAAGGATGCAATCTACACCTCGACGATACAAAGTATCTTCGATTATGAGATAGTTCTTGGCCTGATGGCATATATGGAGACGCTCATCACGAGAAGCAGAGGTGGGGAACTTCAAAGTCTAGAGATAGACTAGTATATCTGCATACCAGGGGTCCAAAGACGTGATCAAAAACATGTCTCCTTTAATAGGCGACTCCTTGGGTATAACATCACCTAATTCAACTAAAAGTTCTGAGATGAGTTCCACAAATACCAACGAATTTTTGGATTTCACGGAAACAAAATCCAAGTTAAACTCTTGGAGGATAACTATCCATCTACTGATCTTTCTGCCAATTACATATCATTTCAACACGTATTGAAACGAATTCACAATGGAAATGACGGTGGTATTGCGAAACAATATATAATGACAAAACCATTGGACAACATGAACTGCTGCCATCGCAAGTTTTTCAACGTAGGAATAATTGAGTTCTGGTCCAACTAGGCCTTAGCTTAGGTAATAAATCATGTATTCTTCAACAAAATCATCCTCCTTAACCAAGACCATACCGATGGTCGAATTTGCAGTGGCCAAGTACAATAAGAATTCTTTATTATAATTGGGTGGTCAAAGCAGAGGGGTAGATGTGAGGGCACGTTTCAATGCTTCGAAAGAGTGTTAAGCAACTTCGTCCCAATGAAAAGGAATGTCCTTCTTTAGTAAATGCATGAAACCCTTTGTGATCTCGACATAGTTTGTGATGAAACACCGTAAAAAGTTCTCTTTTCCCTATAAACTCTAAAGCTGAGGAATTGTGCATGGGGGAGGAAACTAAACTATTGCCTCAACCTTTAGAGGATCAACCATGATCCCTATTGTCGAAACTATGAAACCTATAAGATGACCCGACGTTACGCAAAATCTGCATTTGTTTGGATTCAAGCGGATCCGGTAGTAGCGAAATCACTCCAAGATGAGTCAAAGGTGTGTGGGATGATTAGTTCTCTTATGATATCATGATGCTAAATCATGAAGATAAGCCTCAACTATGTGTTTGAGATCGTGAAAAGTAAAATACATGGCCTGCTGAAAAGTAGCTATAGCATTTTTCAGACCAAAAGGCATCTTCCGATAAGTGAATGTACCCCATGAACAAATGAACGTGGTTTTGTGTTGGTCTTTGGGTTTGATCTGTATTTGAGTGTATCCTGAAAAAACATCCATGAAAGAAAAGGCCTCGCAACCTGCGCATTCATCGACTATCTGGTAAATAAATGTTGTGGGGAAATTATCCTTTGGACATGCCTTGTTCAAATAACGGAAGTTCATGCATACGCAAATCGTACCCTTATTTTTGTCAACTGGAATAGGATTTGACACCCATTGAGTCAATTGGACGAGGTAGATGAAACCAACTTGGAGCAGTTTCTCTACTTCAGCCTTAATAGTTGCTGCCTTCCTAGGATTGACCAGACGAAGCTTCTGCTAGACTGGCTTAATGTCAAGATATGTCATGATTTCATGTTCAATGATTCTTGTATCTATGCCTAGCATTTCCTCGTAAGACCAGGAAAACACATGATGAAATTATTTAAATAAATCCTTGTAGATTCGAATCTCCTCGGGGGAGTAGTCTGCTCTGATGAAGACATTCTCCACTACACCAAGGGCTCTAGAGATATCAATAGTTATCATTTTAGCGATGGTTTCCATATTTTCATAGCTAATGGATTGATAGGACAAGACCTATCTCCAGTCATAGTCAAAGTGAATTCACCTGCTTCAATTCTTCTTAAATCTGGGAGGAAGTAAGATCTATGATGGAGATCATCCCAGGGTCTTTTTGGACTGGTTATTGCCTCAATAATTGCCTCATCTGAGGGAAAGACTAAGTCTAGAGAATCAGTATCGATGAGGGAACCTTGAACCCAAATAGGCTCGAGAACCGGATCTAACTCCTGTGTGGAGTCGGATCAAGATCGATGGAAGCTGTTGGCGACGGAAGTCACTCCTAGATTGCTTGCAGGAGCAGAGCCCGACGCCCATCAATTTTATGTCACGGTAGTTTTAATGGGTGATCAAATGGGTAGAGACTCGAGGAGATATCACTCTAACTTAGGGACTAGGTTTGGCATGTGAGGAACAAAGGAGGTCTTGATCTAACTTTCGTCAGTGGGTTGATTTGAAGATGAGCAGATTGAAGACTTGGTGAGAGGAGTGGACAAACTGCCTCAGGGCTATAGACCTCTTAGTAGTTTGTAGAAGAAAAACTCCGACTGTGATATCCTCTTGGTTTGGAGTTTTTAGTAACTGAAGGGGTGACTGGACTGGACTCTCCAATTCCAAGTCGTTCAGTGCTAAAAAAATCACAGGGAATGATTGGGAACAATGCAACTATTACAGTGAACCAATCTACTTCATCCTATAACAATTACAACTCGATTGGATTCTCCAATTCCGAGTCATTCTAACACAGTGTAAACAAAGATGTGAAAGAAACTGACATTCATAAGACAAGAAGTGTCAAGGGTCTAGGCATAACCAGAATAACAGTGTTTCATTACAGCTTACAACCGGGAACCTTGCTCAACCATCGATCCTTACAAAAACACAAAAACTGAGTCTATATACTCAGACAAATTCACCTAACAGACGCGTGCTCAGTCACCCAAGGCTGGGTGTCCCTTCAGCCAATTTCGGATGGGTATCCTTTGTCAGACGCCACCTTAACTGCTCATGGCTCTTGCAAGGGGAGTAGCTGAGCCATTAAGTGCCAAGCTAGTGTGTGCAAACCTCCTCTGCCTGGTTGCAAACTCGGTGTGGCTTCTTTGGAAAAATGGGTACACAGGACCCTCTCGAGCAGACCGCTTGCCAGATTATCCATACCTTACACTTTAATTCCCGAGGAGAGGTTTCAACCACCCCTTCTCACCTTCATTTATTCCAAGCGAAAACCAGGATTGAGCTCGAATCAGATGGCACATGGAGGTCACGATGATCCTTTCGGTGACTAGACTCGAAGCCTTTGGCCTCTTTTGCATAGCTCCTTTCTTCCCCAAGTGACCGCGGGTTGTGACCCTGTGTTTATTCCCAAGGCATTTTTGGCATTCGCTAATGGAAGGGGCTAATCCTTGCTTATTCATAGTCACGATGAGCGAAACGCCGAGATGGCCTAATTGGGCACCACGTGTCCCTCTCAAATATGACGGTCCTGAACTTACTCGGGGATGTCGTGGTCCTGGGTCCTGGATGCTCCTGGCACCTCATGCATTGTGAATATGACGAAGCTGCTCCTTGCACCTTGAAATTGCGATGGGTGAAAAGGTGAGGAGCCTAATCGCTCACCAGGTGTCCCTTTGGATGAACAGCTGAGACTGCTTCGTGATACCACGAGCTCGACTTTGGGCACTTTTGGTTCTTTAGGGTTCGAGGTTTCAAGATGTGAGATGATGAGGGAATTTTACCCTTCGATCTCCTGAATGTCAATATGCCGACTAGATCTTTCACTATGTGTCGCTAGATCGGATGACCCAGATTTAGTCTTGAAATATAGGCGCTCTCTCTGAAATTATATATCGGCTAACTTGGTAGCCCTGATATCCTGATAACCGTTGATATTCTCTTATGGATGAATCTGGACCATCGACAACATAACCTAACCCTCTTACGTGCTTGGAAGCCTTAAAATGAGATTTTTCAATGTTGTTCTCGAGCACTTCTCATGCAACTTCCAGACCCGAATACTCTTGTGCCTAGGATAAGAAATGTTGCTAACATTAGGCTCCATGGGGGATAGAGTCATCCCTGCGATGCTCTAAGGACTCTTTTTGCAATTCAGTGCCTTGTTGTTGGGCTATGGAGTCATTTATTAAGCCGAAAACAAGAAACAGAAAACAATATTTACAAAACAAAAGAAGCCGCTTCCAGCTTACAAAAAACATTTTTTTAAGAAATACCCATTTACTGGAACATCAAAAACTTCTTCGCCTTCCAAATCCTGCAACCTGTAAGTGTTGTTTGAAAATACCTCAGAGATATTGAGAGGCCCAAACCAGAGGGCATCAAACTTACTTTGTTTGCCCCTATCCTGCCTGGGTGCATCCCATTTGAGCACCAGATCACCCAGCTCAAAAAATTTATTTTTGCTCTTCCTGTCAAAGGTTTGCTTGATCTTCTGTTGATGATGGTAGGCCCTGTTCATGGCCTATTCCCTGATATGTTGTACTTCCACCATCTGATGAATCCTTCTAATCATATGGTCAGGCTCTCCTTCAAGGTCTGGGAGAAACTTTGCCATAGATAAAGCAAGCTGAGTAGGGAAAACAACCTCTGTTCCATAAACAAGTTGGAAAGGTGAGATGCCCAAGGACTTCTTTCTTTTCACCCGGTCGGCCCATATAGAAAATTTGAGATTTGAATCCCAGGCCCTTTTATTGTCTTCCAATAATTTTTTAATGAGCTTGATCAAACTTTTATTGGAAGAATCCACCAATCCATTTCCTTGAGGATAACAGGGAGTAGAGTGGATCAGCAAAATCTCAAACTGTTCACAAAACTTGACCAAAGGCTTAGACCTGAAAGAGGCGGAATTGTCAGTGATGATTTTGCTGGGACAGCCAAATCTGGCTATGATATCCTCTAGGAAGCTGATAATTACTTTGTGAGAAGTGCTCCTGGTAGGGGTAACTTCTATCCACTTGGTGAAATAGTCTGTTGTAGTCAGGATTCATCTGTGTTGACCACTTGAGGGAGGATGAATTTCTCCAATGAAGTACAACCCCCACTACTGAAAAGGTGTCGAAGCTACTATAGGCTTTAATGGTATTGATTTGAGTTGTTGTTTTCCTGAGAACTTTTGGAATTTGATGCAAGCTCTGATTTCTCTGCAGACATCAGTGAATAAAGTAGGCCAGTAATATCCAGCCCTAAGGATCTTATGAGTTGTGGTCTTCCAGAAATGATGCCCCCCGCAAAGGCCGTTATGGAAGTCAAATGTAACCTTTTGGGCTTCTTGCAGGTCCAGGCATCTTAAAAATACCCCTAGAGGGTCTTTCCAATACAAGGCTTGGTCAATGAGGCAATACCTGACTGCCTTGAGCTTTAAATCTCTCACCTTTATTTTTCCCATTCTATCAGGAGGCTTCAATTCTTGCAAAAGGTATAAGATATCCTTGTACCAGATGCATGCTACTAGTGACAAGGTGCCCTGAGAATTCTTATTGGTCGAGTCAGCTCGCGGATTTTCTGAACAGGTGTTGATGAAGCTAATCCCCAAGGCTTTGCAATTGGATTCAGCCAGCAGCTTGGCTAAACCCTGCCCCTTTATCAACTTGGTGGGCTTAATCTCCAGATCAAACTCTAAAATCTTGGTAATCCACTTCCCTCTTTTCCCATCTATGCTGAGATATACAAGGGTGTCTTTCACAGAGGCTGAAGGAACATATGTGGTCACTTTTGAGTGCAGGACATAGACTCTGAAAGATTTGAGAGATTTCACTAAGGCATAAGCCTGTTTTTCCATGATTTCATACCTGATCTCTGCATCTCGTAATGCCTTGCTGAAGAAGAAAATGGGTTGTTCTCGCCCTTCCTCATTTTTCTGCAACAAGACCGCTGCTACTGTATCAAAAGAAGCAAAAGAGAAAATTAGGAACTCTTTGGAATAGTCAGGACTAATCAGCACAGGTGCCTCAGTCAATGCCCTTTTTATTTGGATAAAAGATTCCCTGGGTTCAATGGTCCATTTCACTTCATTTCCCTTCCTGAGCATGGTTTGGATGTGTTTCACCAATTCAGCAAAATTTGAAACGAATCTCCTCAAGAAATTAATCTTCCCTAAAAAGGCCTGAACTTCCCTCTTGGATCTAGGGAGTGACAGGGTTTGAATTGCCTCTACCCTGCTAGGATCAATCCTCACTCCTTCTGTTGATACTATATGGCCTAATAGCTTCCCCTCCTTCATAGCAAATAGATATTTCTTGGGGTTTAAGGATAGTCCAAACCTCTGACACTTCAAAAAAACTTTTCTCAGGTGACAGCAGTGCTCTTTGTCAGACCTGGAGAAGACTATTATGTCATCCAGATAGATCACCACAAACTTATTTTTCTCCCCAATGAAGGCTATGTCCATGGCTCGCTAAAATGTTTCCCCTGCATTCATCAATCCAAAAGGCATTTTGGCGTACATGAATGTGCCCCAAGGAGTGGTGAAGGTCATTTTTTCTTTGTCCTCAGGTATGACTGATATCTGATTATAGCCAAAAAAATCATCAATCATGGATATCCTAGATGCACCAGTTACCCTCTGCAGTATTTGTTCCATGTTGGGCAGGGGATAATTGTCTTTCCTTGAGCTCTTGTTCAGGTTCCTGAAATTGACACAGAGTCTAATCTCTCCACTTTTCTTCCTTACTGGGACCAAATTGGCCACCCATTCGGAATATCTCAAGGGGATGATGATTTGGGCATCTAGCAATTTCTTCACTTCTTTCTCCATGACAGGTAGCAACATGGGATTTATCTGTCTCAGCTTCTGCCTGAATGGCTTATCCTCTTCTTTCAGTGGGATCTTGTGCTCAATGATAGATGTGTCATAAGTCTTGAGGTCTTCATAGGCCCATGCAAACACATCAACGAATTCCTTTAATAACTCAGTATATTCCACCCTATGTTCATTGGTCAGGCTGCTTGATAATTTGACAAAATTAGGCTCCTCCTGTGTCCCAATGTTGCATTCGGTTGTATCAGCATCTTTATTTGAAACACCACCCTTTACTGCCACATCATTCTTGTCGAACAATCTTTCTAAAGGGACTAGTCCCCTTGGAATGTGATTACTGGGCAGCTGAATAATATGGTGATTAACAATTTTATTCAAGAATACCTCAAAGGGGGGATCACTTTCAGGATCAGGATCCTGATCAATGTGCAATGCAGAAAACTCATCGACGGACTGAAGAAAATTTTTGATTTCAAGATCGTCCTCGAATACCTCCCAATGCTTTACATTGTCCGGGATGGATGGCCTGTATCTTATTTCGACCTCACCATGGATCTTCGGTGGCAGAGGGATCCTAAACAGATTAGCCGAGACCACTGTCGGTCGAGGTATTTTCTTCCCTTGGGACAAAAGTAATGTTGAAAGCTAAGAAGAAATTATCAATCAGGTCCCATACCTCATTTCTGTAACTCCTGAGCTGAGGATGCTTGGCCCGATAAACATTCCTGACCTGTTGGATTATCAATTCCGCATCTTCGAACACTGCCATATCTTTAATTCTTATTTCTTTTGCAGCCCTCATACCCAGAACAAGAGCTTCATATTCCACCACATTGTTGGTAGTTTCAAGTTCCAGCTTGTATGATAGGGATATGGTCTCTTGACAGGGGGATATGAAAATCACTCTAGCGCCTGCACCTATACTGGAGGAAGCTCCATCAAAGAATATCTTCCAATCAGAGGTGGTTGGGGGAGGTATCTACTGATTAAGAATGGGTTGCTTTCTGATCTATAAAGGGGCCTCAGGAGTTCCAGTGATCTGTAACAAACTAGACCCTAAATCAGTGTCAAGTGCAAAGATGGGGTGATTAGTGGGGTTTGCTTCATCACT
>JZKD02S1339791.1:60979-72230 GCA_000966675.3 Picea glauca | reverse complement strand
TTCCAAAATTCATCCTTGTTGGCTTCTTCAAAACAGTTTGGTTCAATTGTAGATAAGAGTGCTAGGTGTGTTTGTTCTAGTGAATGGATTTTTCTTCTAGTCTCAACTCCTGCATTTTTGTTTCCAATAATCTAATCTAAAGGATGATTCTTCTGTACTCATTTTCTAGGTGTCTTTGGAGATACTTTTTGTACTTGCTCTTCTGCTTATGTCAGATTCTCTTCATCTTCATCTTCCTCTTCTACTTCTTTTTCATCTTCTTCTTCGAAAATTTGTTCCATTGATTTGTTTTCTTCTTCCTTTGATTCTGGTCTGCCTGTTTCATCAATTGTTATGTTGATGCTTTCCACAACTTTGTTCAATCTTAGATTGTAACACTTGTATGCTTTCCTCGTACTTGAGTAACCAACAAGTATTCCTTTGTGTTGGGTATGTGTTATATTATTTGCATGTGTGTGTCGGGGCGCGTCAGATTCGAAAACTGCGTCTAGAGATCCCTCATAACACGCAGCGTTCGGGGCAGCGACTCGAATTTGTTTTTGGGAAGTTTTTTCTATTTTTAGTTGATTTTTCTATTTTTAGTGGCTTACTAAAAATAATCCTGGTTTTAGGGATTAGGGTTTTGGTATCTAAGGAACACCTAAAAACATTGTATATATTGTATAGTGAATGGTGAAATTTGATATAATGAATATCATAAAGGTTTTCCCGGTTGAGAGTTTCTGGTATAAATCTCTGTGTACTATGTGAATGAGCCATTGATTAAATTATGTTTTGCTTAAGAATCTATATGCATTGCTTTACTTCACAGGTTTAAAACTTACATGTGGTATTAGAGCTCATTTTTGGCTTCAAAGGGACGCCTTTGTTGTTGAGGGTTTGGCTCGGCCTTGATAGATCAAGTTTATCTTGGGTCTGTGATAAAATTGGCTTTAGTGGGAGATTTTGCAGTGGTAATTTGAGTGCAAAAAGAGGAATGGCGAGTTCTTCTAGAATCAAGATAGAGTAGTTCAACGATAAAAACTTTGAGCTATGGAAGCTGAAGATGGAGGACCTTCTTGTAGATAAAGAACAATGGATCAGTGTGGATCCTGGTACACATCCTATTGGTACGCAGCCTACTGGCACACAAAGAACTGGTACACAACCTACTAGTGCACAAACTACTAGTAAACCACCTACTAGTATGTCGAAGGAAGATTGGGAGAAGTTGGACAGAAGAGAAAGGAGTACTATTCGACTCTGCCTGGCATATTCAGTGTTGTTGAATGTCTCAAGAGAAACTACAACCAAGGAACTATGGGATAAGTTGGGGAATTTGTATCAATCAAAGTCTCTGGTAAACAAGTTGTTTCTTCGAAAGAAGTTGTATCATCTTAGGATGGGAGATGGAGATTATGTGATAGAACATCTAAATGCCTTTAATACTCTGGTAATTCAACCTGGATCTGTTAATATTACTATTGCAGAAGAAGATAAGTCTATTACTTTGTTATGTTCTTTGCTAGACTCTTGGGATAATCTGGTTGTAGAAATAGGTAGTACCACTCAATCTACATTGAAGTATGAGGATGTAGTTGCATCCCTGTTATCTGAAGAGATGAGGTGAAAAAGCATGGATGGTCAGAGAACAGATGCTTTATTTATAAGAGGTCGTTCCCAAGACAGGAATCCTGGTAAGCCTTCGGGGTGGAGATCTAAATCTACAGGTAGATCTAAGTCTCTAGGAAAATCTTTGAGGAAATGTTGGAAGTGTGGTAAAACAAGACATTATAAGAAATATTGCAAGTCTAAGAAGGTTGAAAAACCAAAGGGATCTGATAGTACCTCTTCCACAAAGGCAAAAACCTCTACTAAAGAAGGAGGTGATGTTTACCTGGCATCTACAAGTACACATGCAGACCATGATGTATGGTTGATTGACTCGGGTGCATCCTACCATATGACTCCTCACAGGGCGTGGTTCTCTAAATATGAAAAATAGGATGGTGGTGATGTATTCCTAGGAGATGACTCGACAACAAAAATATTGGGACATGGAAGAKTTAAGTTGTTGTTAAAATATGGAAGGATTAGAACTTACCCTGGGGTTCTACACATTCCAAAACTAGCCAGGAGCTTAATATATGTAAGCAAGATGGAASATGCARGAATGGATAATATATTTGGAAAGGGCACTTGCAATATGGTACGMGGAGSAATGGTKTTGATGAGGGGAGTTCRGTGTGGAACTCTGTACAAGTTGTTGGGAARCACTTATAYTAATGGGTGTAACATTTCTRTTKYCCCTGAGCAGAGAAATGAAGGAGACAAGACCAATATTGTCCCARAAAAGAAGACCATRTTGTGKCATCAAAGACTRGGGCATATTGGAGAAAAGGGCCTTCGAACACTACAYGGTAAAGGTATGGTTGAAGGTATGTCTAATTGCACTCTGGATTTTGATTTTTGTGAACATTKCATATATGGTAAATAGAATCGAGTAAGATTCCCATCTGGTGCTAYAAGAGCAAAGGGGATMTTAGAGTTKATACAYAGTGATGTGTTTGGATCTGTTCYTRTTCCATCCCTAGGTAAATCTRTGTATTMTGTTTCATTCATAGATGATTTTTCAAGGAACACATGGATTTATTTTSTTAGAAATAAAGTTGAGGTATTTGATAAATTTAAAGAGTTTAAATCTCTGGTAGAAAATTATTCAGAGAAGAMAATAAAGGTATTGAGAACAGATAATGGTGGAKAATTCTGYAGAAATGAATTTGAATAATCCTGTAAGAAGTGTGGYATAGYAAGGCARAAGACTACTCCATACACTCCTCARCATAATGGAGTTGAAAAAAGAATGAACATGACACTGATGGGAAAAGMAAGGAGCATGCTCARTGGTGCYRAGTTAGGACAAGAATTMTGGGCAGAGGYAGTGAGTATAGCATGTTACYTRGTCAATCGATCACCTTCATCAGTGTTGGATGATAAAAATCCACATGAGGTATGGTCTGGAAAGAAACCATATCTTCAACATCTTAGAGTGTTTGGTTGTGATGCATATGTACATGTTCCAAAGGACAATAGAAGTAAGCTGGATAAAAAGGATGAAAAGTGTATCTTTATTGGTTATAAAGATGGWGTGAAAGGTTATAATCTTTGGAACCCAGAAACCAAGAAAAMTRTTTACAGTCGAGATKTTKTTTTCAGAGAGGTAAAAGATGTGTCCAAACARGAATTCCTACCAACACAATATGAACTTGATAAAATAGAGCTTGAGTTGGATGATGCAAAATCTGAATCATCTAAAGAAGAGGAAGCAGYAGMAGAAGAARAAGAAGAACCTCATACCCCAGTATTGAGGAGATCAGTGAGAGAYAGAAGSAAACCAGAGAGGAATATTCCACCTAATTTTTGTTCCAATTTTACTTTATCTATTACTGATGATGATCCCAGAATTGTYARGGAAKCAKTGAATTCAGAGGATAGTGAACTCTRGAAGAAGGCCATGGTTGAAGAAATGGATGCCTTGGATAAGAATGAGGCATGGGACATATTTGAGTTTCCAACTGGAAGAAAATYGGTTGGTAGMAAATGGTTSTTCAAGAGGAAGTTTAATGCACAAGGTAAAGTGGAGAAATACAAAGCTCARTTAGTAGCAAAAGGTTATTCCCAGGTAGARGGAAATGACTTTGGTGAGATTTTTTCKCYTGTTGCTAAGTTAAATTCTATTAGATTTATTTTATCTATTGTTGTTKCTTTTGATCTTGAATTGGAACAGATGGATGTGAAGACAACATTCCTACATGGGGATSTGAAAGAAGAAATCTACATGAAGCAGCCAAAAGGCTTTGTAGTGAAGGGAAAGAAAGAGCTGGTCTRTAAGATAAATAAGTCATTATATGGTATGAATCAATCAYGTGGGATGTGGTACCAAAAGTTTGACACATACATCCTTGGATAGGGATTTGTGAGAAGCAGGGTTGATCAYTGTGTATATTCCAAGCAGGTTGGTAATCACTTCATTTATATAGTGTTGTATGTTGATGACATGTTGTTTGTAGGAAATAACATGGATGTTATCAAGGAGGTGAAATCGCATCTATCCTCCAAATTTGACATGAAGGATCTCAGTGATGCTAACTTCATTATGGGAATGGAGATTAAAAGAGATCGTGCAAATGGGAAACTCTGGTTGAATCAGAGAAAATATGTTGAAATGATATTGCAGAGGTTTAATATGCATGGAAGTAAATCGGTCAAGGCTCCTATTCCTATAGGTGTAAATTTATCTGCAAATCAGTGTCCCAAGACACAAGAAGAAGAAGAGGACATGTCCCATGTTCTGTATGCTAGTGTAGTTGGCAGTTTGATGTATGCAATGGTCTATACTAGACTGAACATTGCACATGCAGTGGGAGTTTTGAGCAGGTATATGTCAAAACCAGGGAAGGAGCATTGGACAATAGTAAAGAGGGTCTCCAGGTATTTGCATGGCACTACCAATTATGGATTATGCTACCAAGGAAGACTAGGATTGGACAGAGTGGTGGACATACATGGCTTTGTTGATGCAGATTGGGTTGGAGATCTGGATCGCAGAAGATCTACAAGTGGGTATGTGTTTAACCTATTTGGAGGAGAAATCAGTTGGATGATCAAAAGATAGGCTGTAGTGGCACTCTCAACTACAAAAGATGAATACATGGTAGCCACTCATGCAAGAAAGGAAGCAGTATGGATAGAGAGATTGTGTTTAGGTATTGGGATGGTACAACAAGCAATGAGATTAGATTGTGACAATCAGAGTGCAATCTTCCTGGCAAAGAACCCAACTTATCATTCGAAGACATAGCATATTGATGTTCAATATCACTTTGTGAGAGACATGGTTGAGGAAAAGAAGGTGTTACTGGAAATGGTTGACATTTTGAAAAATGTTGCAGATTCATTGACAAAGTCTCTAAGCACATAAAAGTTCTCCTAGTGTAGAGTAACAATGGGCATTGCTGCCCTGGATTGTTGACTATATAATATTGGGAGCCCTGGATGCAAAGAAAACAAAAAGTGGGAGAATGTTGGGTATGTTTTATATTCTTTGCATGTGTGTGTGTGTGGGCGTGTTAGATTCGACAACTGCTTCTGACGATCCCTCGTACTAGTTTTGGGGCGGTTTTTGCTATTTTTAGTGGATTTTGCTATTTTTAGCGGTTTACTAAATTAATTCTGGATTAAGGGGTTAGGGTTTTGGTATCTACAAAATACCTAAAAAAATTGTATATATTGTATGGTGAATGGTGAAATTTGATATAATGAATATAAGAAAGGTTTTCCCTGTTGAGGGTTTCCAGTATAAATTTATGTGTACTATGTGAATGAGCCATTGATTAAATTCTATTTTTCTTAAGAATCTATATGCACTTCTTTAATTCACAGGTTTAAATCTTACAAGACTCTTATGTTTGTTTTTATAGCCTTGAAGAGTTTCCTCTCCAATCCTAAATCAAGGCTTTAGCCTAGACTAAATTGATAGACCCTACAAACACAAAGTCTAATAACTTTTAATTTAAGCGTTAATTTTAGTGGTTGTCTTAAGTCAAAGGGAATGGTAGTGAAACCATTGATGTTCTTTAAGAGATGAAAGAGAAGATCATAAAATGAAAGTGAAAACAAAACTACTCCTTCTTCACAAATAAAGATTTGCCAAATTAAACTCTTTCACCAAACTTTTCGTAACTACTTTTCTCAGATCTTTGAAAAGAAGAACTTAAAAAAAGATTTTGCTCATCTACGAGATACTTAATGTCCTAAGTATTCAAGTAAAGAATTTAAGAAAAAATTATTTTTCCTTGATAAACAAAGCAACTAAACTGAACTACTTTTACCAAACAAAGAAATGAAAAAACTCTTTTTTTTTATTGTTTTATGCTTCAAAACAAGAAATTTGAAAATGAATTCTTTTATTTTCTTCTAAAGAAAAAAAGGGAAAAATGACGACAATACAAGACCAAGAAATGAATTTTGGCCCATTGCAGATCGCAGGGAGTCATTGACAATACCAGATATAAAGATAAAAATAGACTCACAAACTTGTCTAAAAACCCTAATAAAGAAAACACAAGAAATCTTTGATAAGAAAGATCTATACTAGGGTCAAACCTAGGCTATAGACTTCTATAAAAGAGACCAAGACTAGATCAAGAAAACCCTTGAGAAGTATGACTTCTGAAAGGGAAGAGGATGAATGCCTCTTCTTTAAAAAACATCTTCTCAAGACAGGCACGCTACTGACACTTCAGCAGCCAGCATATGTACGCGAGATGTCCAAAGGTAGGGTGCGTATGTACATGTGCAGACCCACTATAGGCCATGTACACCTCTGTAACTTAAAAAAAATAATAATAATAGTCCACCAGACAAGGCAGGGAGTACTAGTATGGAAGACCCTAATCCCTTAAAGACATAGAAACTTACAGAAACTCAAAAAGGCAGTTAAACCAAGTAAAGCACCCAAAAGAGTATCCCCAAAAATCCCTAGAGGCTTCCCTAGTATGGTCGCCAATTATACTATAGTGGGAAAACCCCCTACGGACCACACCAGGGTTCTAAAGTGCAGGCATAGCTAACCGTCTAAAGTCTCTTACTTTAAAAAACTATCCTGACATTACCCCATAATCATATATAAAAACAAAGTATAGGGATCTGGTAGTCCTACCTTAAACTCTATGTCCAGTGTCTATCCCTTTGCACTCGGTTGTCTCTCGACTGAAAGTCTCTTCCCAAGGATGAACTACATTCACCAAAAGACAAACAAGAAACTACAAGCATGCATTCTATATATGGATTAGTGGGATAGATATCGTAACCAAAATGTAAATAAATCATAGAGATTGAAGACATCATTTAGCGGGACGAAAAAAGTAGTTCTTTATATTAATCTCACAAAAGTCGCTTACAATATGAGATCGGCAACTGCTCCTCGAACTCGGTCCTGGGCTCCTCTTCACCATGCACCAACTTCTTCCACGTATCCTTCTCCTCTTTAGTCCTCTCTAGGGAAATGGCAAGGGTTTGCAATGGAGGAAAAGGGAATTCTGGCTCAAACTCACAATGTGGCTACAAAATATTGGGGCAAAGGGGAAATACTGAAATGGGTAGAGTTTCTTTGCTCTCGTGCTTCCTCCTCTGTAATGGGACCCCAACACCTTATTTTATAGGCCAAAAAAGATAGTAATAGTTGGGTGACTAGCTATGGGTGTTCAAATGGTTAGGTAACGTCCCAAATTCCCGTATCCCTTTGCAATTTTTAATTTTGCGCTTTTTGGTGAGTGTACGTGGGTTGTAATGGTGCAGCTAGCATATGTATGCGGGTAGTAGTGGTGAAGGGCACGTACATCTTCAACAAAATAGTTTTTTATAAGAGTTGTTAAATGATGGCTTGGAAAAAATAGAAAGTAAGATGGCCTAATGCCAGGTATGCATGTAAAGTACAATTTAGGGTTATAACAATAGGTATCATCCTCTTGGCCATATGCTCATGATAGGTATGAGGATGATATCTTCACCGAAAATGCTCAAATCTAGGATGAGGTGGTGGTAAGGATGGTTGAACCTAAAGAAACTAGGTTCAAGGCCATGATTTTTTATGATCAAGCAACAGTCTTAGAGAAATTGGCTCAAGAAGTCCTCAAGGTCAGAGGGGAAAGGAGAGCATCTGAATTATTCAAAGCAGTGGAAGCTCCCCAAGAAGCCACCGAAACAACAAAGATTTCCCAAGTAACCCCAGTACAGGATAGGGATCTCCCTGAGACTCATAGTGCATTGGAGAGGGGGGCACTCATGTATATACAGGCCCAACAGATAATGAATTGGATGCGAGAAAACCCAGACCTCGTCAGCATTCCAAGTCTTTTGATCGATATCCCAGAAGAAATCCCAGCGGGGCCAAGCGGCCCCGATTTCATAAACCTTGGTAACATAAATGGGTCAGATGACCCTGAATCCACAATACCACTGGCTGGATTGCCAGTAGGTGTGATGACTCAAGCAGAGATGGGTCAGGTATCAGTTGAAACAAGCACACCTAATACTTTGAGTGAGTTTATAAATATATATAGTGATGATGAGAGCCCGGAGGCATCTCTTGGGATCCTTGTCTGTGTCCTAGAAGAAAGGAACCTATGAAGACTCTTCCTGATATCAGGGTCATGACCCAGGAGGTCCCACAAAAGGAAACAGAAGCTGAAAGTGGCCTCAACACGACCCAATGCATCAGAGACCGGAGTAGACAATCTGAAGGACAAATCCGTTTTGGATGAGCCGAAAGAAGGATACCCGCAAAAGGAAATTGTGGATTCAACGGTTGATGAACATGAGAGTATCAAGTCTTTTCCCGAAGCCTCTATTCCACTTGATACTCATATACCTGACAAGCCACAGACAGAGTCCAGGCCATTGAAGCACAATGAGGAAGTTCAAGAACCCGACCTTGAACAAGTATACACCACTGGTAATATGGGAAACACACTCACATGGGGTGATCAGCTGATACTCGAGCCTATAGACAAGGTATCTGATATCTATGTGATCTCCTATGATTGAAAGAGGAAATCCATCATCCAAAGAACTTCAAATAAAAGGAGGATCATGTTGGATCTCTCCATCCTCATCACTATAGAGGAGTATTTGATAAACACAGAAAATGCTAGAACATCTGAGCTCATCGGCATGGGGATGGCGATATCAGATGCCACCGTAGATAGATCCAAATGAGACAAAAAGGAGTTGGCCGCCACCCTAAAGGAACTAGAAAATTTGTGCCATCTAGCTAAATATTATTAGAGCACCACTCAGACTACGGTTTACCTAAGAAGTGAGTTCGAAGAGGCTTACAACAAGTTCAAAAAAGAGAGGCACCTTTTCACTGTGAGGATAGATGAGCTCTAGTAAGACACTCTCATGGCACTCACAATGTGTAAGGATATGGAGCGGTGGTATGAAAGGGCACAACAAGCCATAGACAAACTCAAATACATTGATGCAGTCCAACAAGGCTGAGATAAAGAAGAACACGACATCGGGATGTTAGGAAAAATTAGTCTTAATCACATGAAGTGATCAGTCGAGTATTGGGATAAGATGTCTGAGGACTCACAATGAGAAATTCAAGAGAAATGGGCTAGATGCAAGAAACATTGGGGTAAAATCAACAAAGCAATGAAGGATATCAGACTCCCTGAGTTCGGCACCCCCAAAAAATTCATCGACTTGTGCGACATACTCAAATCACATACCAAGAAAGATTTATTATGGGTCAAAGAGCTAGCGAAGATGACCGACACAGTGCCAGGGCAGGTGCAACAATTTATGGAACATCTGATTAGAGCTCGAACCATGTTACAGTAGTTAAACGTCAGTCTAGTGAAGTACCAGACACATGTGATCGAGGTCAGAGGGATTCATGTGGCTCTGATGGAACAACATAGATTTCCATGGGCCCAAACTTGCAAAGATTTTTTCATCAGTTTGTCGAAGTATGAGAAAAGTCACCCTTTCAAGTGATACCTTGAGTCGATTGTTAAAGAAACTGTTAGAAGATGATGCCACATGGCAAATTTTGTTTTGTTTAAACTGCACTTAGCCATTATTTTCAGTTGAATTTTATATTATAAATAAGAACATCGAACAATTAGTTAAGGGTCGATGGTTTTTACAAGAACGCTTTCTTTCTGGTTGTTAAGAATTATTTTGAAGCTGCCTTTAATTGAGAAGTCCTTATGGACCAGAGACAAGTTATTTTCATCAAATGCATGTGTGATTGGATGTGGAGAAGAACTATTTCCTATCTTGTTTCATGAATGATGTTGTAATGAGTAAGAGATGTTTAATCTATTGTCAAGTTATCTGGTGCAATATTTTGTTGTTATTTACTTTAATGATGAAGATGAATCGTTGTGTCATCATGTGATGAATGATGATAGTAGGTGAATTATTTTTCTTTCCATTATCTTATCGCATCGGTGTTTTCTTTCTTATAATTATTTTCTTAGATAGTAATTGGATGCTCACGTGGTTAATGTATTAGTACTAGGCCTATGGTATAGAATTGTCGTCTGCATGCTTGAGAAACGGGTTATCCCAAGTTTAGCCTCTTCCCCAGTAGTTAGAACTTAATCTTGTTTTGTTACCAAGTTGGTTTATACCAACTTACATCTCATATCAGTCCCACCCAAGAGAAAATACAAAAAATATATATTCCAAACCAAAGGGAGAGCCTTCACAAGAAAACACAAAGCCCATCAATAAATTGGTTGGATCACAAGATTTGGAGAACCATTCCACTATTAAACGTTGCAAAGTCTAATTGGGCCTCGGTGGTGGGTTTGATTCCTACTGTTGAATCAAGGGATATAGAACCCATCAACATAACCATCAACATATTCTCCCCCACAACACTAGCTTGTTGACTAGGTACTTAAGGGATGAATGATCTGTGAACATCTTAAAATATTTACCAAGTAGGTAATGCCTAAAATTTTGAATTGCATACACCATTTCTAGGCCTTATCGCTCTGTGGTGTTGTATTTCTTCTCGGATTCTGACATTTTCTGCTTGCAAAGGCTATGGGGTGATCCAAATCCCTTGCTCCTGGTTGCACCAGAATAGCTCCCAAGGCTATAGATGATGCGTCTACATGCACATGGAATGTCTTCTCCCAATTTGGAAAGACTAAGATAGGTTTTGTTACCATCTACTCCTTCAAGGTGTCCAACCCTCACTGACAACTCTCATTGCACTGGAATTTAGTATCCTTCTTAAGTATATTCTCCATCGGCATAGTGATTTGTGCATACCCCTTGATAATTTTTTTGGTAATATCATGTATATCCTAATGTAGCCCTCGGCTGGCGCACTGATTTCGGTGGTGGTAAGTTCACAATTATTGCAATCTTTGCAGGATCCACGATCAAACCTTGTCTACATACTATGTGACCCAATAGAATTCCGAAGGGTGTTCCAAATATACATTTCTTAATGTTCAAGGATATTTGGCATTGCCTGCATATTTCTAACATCAGCCTCAACACCTCTACATGATCCTTCTGCAAGATACCAGATATATAAAATATGCAGAACAGAAATGAAATGCTTAGAAATGACAAAATAACAGTAAAATATCCAGCATAATCTTCACAATACACAGAAATGATATACGAAATAGCACTTTGAATCAGATAGCAATGTTCACAGGCCTCTTCGAGGGGG
>JZKD02S1339791.1:21242-47050 GCA_000966675.3 Picea glauca | reverse complement strand
CCTTGGTGCAAGCTTCCACGCAGTAATTGTGGATTTACCCTCCAAGGAGCCCAAGTGAGTTTGACCAATGTCTGCTCCAGGTACAGTGAGACTTCCCGTCACCGTCACCTTGTGTTAGAACCTAAATATTATAGCCACTAAGGTTACCAATTCGCAGTCAGCCCCTGGGCGGGAACTGTCGACAGTTCGATCCGAACGTACATGCAAGGTATCAAGCCCGAAACCAACTAAAAGGCTTCCACGCGGCAATTGTGGATTTACCTCAAAGTGATCCCCATAATACGATCTGACCACCACACTCAGTTAAACCACGGAGGGTTAGTCCCTGTAGCTCACCAGAATGCAACCTCGTGCATAACCCCTGTGTGAGAGGGGGATCCCAGGCAGACTTATACGATAACTGGATTTACTCTCCCTAACTCAGGATGCTATTGTTTGTTTTAGAAACTTTGGAGAGTTATGCTCACAGCCCTAATCCAAAGTACTAAGCCTAGTCTACTGTTGGTGGAGGATCCTAGAAAAGAAAAAGTTCTAGATAACTTTTAATTAGCATTGATTTTAGTGGCTGTTCTTTACGCAAAGGGGTGCATGGAAGTGAAACGAATGGAATTAGGACTCAGACCCAAAGAATGCATCGAACATGATATGCAGTCATTTCCTTTCGATGAACATCTAGCTAAGGGAGAGAGAGAGTTCTTTCACTAATCTAGCACTAATAATAAATGCCCCCAAACGATTCTTTTCTCAATCAAATCTTAATGTAAAGAAAAAATTTTTAAATGCCTTCTAATATGCACAATCAACCATGCAGATGTTTATGGTTTTTTTTATTATTGTTTGCGTATGAATGATGATCAATGCAACACAATGATTATCTTGCTAATTATCTTTCTTGGTATGAATGAAAACCAATCTAGCATAAGCAAAAGTCACACAAACAATACACCCTTTCATAGCAATCCAAACGAAAAAGCGAATGAAAAGAAACAATCAAAGAGAAAAACAAACTTCACACCCAAAATCAAAAGTTGAAGAATAAATAACCTTGACCGAAATCAGGACAAAGAGGTCTGTAGGCCTTTGATGACCTTCACCAGGGTTTGTACTCTGCTGATGAGGAAAGGAAAGCAATGCATGGATTTCAAATTTCACTCAACAAGAAAAAAAACTCAATGAAAATGGTGAAGAAGGCTACAAGATCCAATCAATGAGATGTTTATTCTTTAGAAAGACAGATGTCAAGGCTGATAACGAAGAAAAATTGACTCACTAGATCACTCAGCAGAAGACACACAGAGGCAAACCCTAAACAATGCAGTTCTAGAGGGTTTTTTGGCCAGAAAGAGGCTAGTGATCTGTTTCCAAGGGCAAGGAGCGTTGTAGCACTCTGTGTATAGGTATGGGGGAGCATTGGCACTCTGTGAACACTAGGACAGGGGCGTCAGGGTCTAAAAAGCCCAAAAATGTCAAAAAATTCCAAAAATTGGGATTTAAACTTGACAAGTATGCTGAGTGTGATAAAGTAAGGAGCCAATCAACTTATGAAACTAATCAAAGAGGGGTAAACTAGGTTTGAAACAATCAAGGGATAGAACAAGGTCAATGAGGAGAAAAAATCCAAACAAGAGGTTTCGATTTAAGGCTATCTCCCTAGTGGAGTCGCCAGTTTCCGTTGTAGGAAAATCTCTCTGCTGACAGGTAGATCACCTCTAGAGCTTGACCTTAACCCTAGATAGAAAAGTTCTTATCATGGACACTGACTTCCTTTCAAATCTATCTAAACTAACACATGAGAAGGAAGGATGACAGAAGTACCTTTTAATCGACGTTTGTCCCTGCACGCTCCGAGTTGTGCTCCAATCCTTTGCTCCTCGCTGAGTTTTGTGGACAAAACAGGATACAACCACTTCCTACTCTATTGATATTAGTTTGAAAACAGATCTATCAACTAGTGATAAGTTCATGTGACATTAGACAAAAACTAGAAATAAATAGGCCAAGCGTATCATATTGATGAGAATAACGACAGCAGTACTTACAATCATAGATGCGAGTGCGATAGCTTCGTCAAGTCCCCTTCGTCTAACCCTTGCCTGAAAGCTCCAAAACCTGGATGACAACAACTTCACTGATCACTCTCCTTTGGCTGACTGTAAGTTTCCTCCAAGATCATAAGTTTCATAACTTCAGTTCCTTCTCACTTATGAGATCATAAGTCTGGTATCATTCAATTCTTCCCCCTCTTTCCACCATCATAGAGCCTGTTTATATAAGTTGGGAGGAGATTAACCTCTTGTGTCATGTTTAGAACAAGTTAGGAACCTTCTCCCCAGATCAGGGATCTCTTGATGAAACCAAGAATTCGAGTGCAACTGCCTCCTAATCTCGAAAGATCTTTTCCTTATTCTCCTCACCGAGCTAACAACTGACCCAGATTAGGGAGCGATCCTCCAAAAGGGGCATCAAAGCGCTAGAACGCTCCCAAAGAGGCTTAATGGGAGCGCCAGCGCTTCAGAAGTGGGTAGCACTCCTTCAAAGGGGTGAGGAAGCATTATAACCCTCCTTATAGGGGAGCGCCAGCGCTCCTAAGGCTGTTTCAGGGGAGCGTTCACCCTCAAAACTCTTGATTAAAGGCCCTCTTCAGGTTTTAAGAGTTATTTTATTCCAGTGAACCAGTTCTCCTTCTTCAACTCAGTCATGTGAGATGTTATAAGAGCCTCCTTAGTGTCGTAGTCACGACAACATGTCTGAACATCATTTGCGACACTAATGACCAACTTGCGACAATTGCGAAAGTTGTAGGGAAGATGCGACACTTATAACGACCGAGAGGGACAATGCAACACTTATCCAGCTAAGCAATTTTGACGTGTAACATCAGTACTCTCCAATGTTGGCCATGTTGGGATTCTCAATTGTCCCAATTTTGACTTTATTTACCTTGATTGTTGCAACAATTAGTTATGATTTTATAGGTGGACCTTCCACTTCTCTTTTTCCTTCAACTTCCTCAATCTAAATAGTATGTGGACTTTCTTCATCCGGTGCTTCTTCCTACACATGGTAACATGACAACAGTTCTTTCATTGATTGTATATTATTTTGTTGTTCTTCTTTCTTGAGTTCAACTTCTGGTTCGTTAATAAGTATCACCCCTCTTATTTTATTAAGTGTTGCATCTATGTTGGGGTTATCATGGTCAAATGAGAAAGTGACTGTAAATTTTTTTTGTAGTATTGTCCAGATCGTAGCTCCTTTGCATAGCTCCTGGTATGTATATCAGTTTGATGGGATGCCCTCTAATGTGTGTACAAAATGATGAGGCCATTCTTCTGGGGGTGTCATCTTCCACAACACTCTGCATTTCTCCAAGTGTTCTGTTGGTGCCCCCTATCCATCATATTCCTGTTGCTAGTTGCTTCTTTGTTCTGCGCCAAACCTTATGTGCAGTAATCGTTTACATTGGTACCAGTCCTTGATTGTTTCTCTGTGTGTGCCCCACCATATTGCAGGTGTAGCCTTAAGTGCAATGTCAAGAGCCAACAATATCTGACTATCTAATACTTCGACTTCATATCTTGTTAGGAATCCTTCCAAGTCATTGTTTCCATGGAAACTTGGAGGTTCTCCAAGTTCTGTCCCAACCCATCTTACTACGCAGTCTATTCGAGCACATATTCTGGTTGAGACCTCAAGTAGGTGCTACTACCAATTATCCAGACCCATGTCTGAGTTGGAAGCACATGATGTGATACTTCTCCAACTAAGTACACCATTGACAATTAGATTGATGTAATCTTTAGTGCACACGGTGGTTCGGTATAGCTGGTTAATTTCTTCCAGGTCTAAACATGTTGTTTCCACAAATCTTTTGGCTTCTGATGGATCTAGAGGTGCGATAACCCTATATTCACCTGACTCAAATGTCATATTCCTGGTCTTCAGGTTGATTATCACCTGATTGTCAAATTCCCAATCCAATCCTAGTAATGTTAGATATGGTATTGTGCCATCCACGATTTTGATGACTTAAAGGTCTACCTTAGTGTGCACTCCATCCAGATCTACTGTCATTCATTTTAGCCTCTCTATTGGTAGAACTCTATGTTCATTTTCTAACTTCAGTTGGACTGGTTAGTAGCCTATGGTAGGTTCTCCCGTGCATTTCCATGTATTTTTGGGAAATAAATTCACTTCAGATCCCAAATCTAATATCACATCACCCATGTTAAAATCTTTGATGTTGGCATTCAATCTAAAATCTCTGTTGGTTCTCCTTCTTGCATGGAGGTGATTGACTATCCTCTGTTCTAACTTTCACTCAGATTTTTTGGTACATCTATCTAACAGATTCTGTAATACTATAAAAGGTGATGGATCCTTAAATACTTGAATACAGGATTTCATGAAAGTTTTAATACAACTTACTTGGTTTCCCAGGTGGAATTCACTGGTATGGCCCAATGCGGACGACATTTCATATGTTGGGACATCCTGGGTATGCTGCATGGTAGATGTGGATGCAACATTTTTCTTGAGAAATTATAGTATGGCCTCCTTAAAGGTCTCCTTCTCCTTTCTTGTTGTTATAACCCTAATTTGCACCAGACATGCTTACCTGGCATCAAGCCATCTTAGATTCCTTCTTTGCCAAAACACTGTTGAACAACTCTTCTTAAAAACACCTTTTATAAAGTCCCATGCACCCTGCTCCATTACTACACGCATGTACATGCTAGCTAGCCCAAAGCAGCCCGCATGTACCTACAAAAGCACGAAAAAAGGAAAGTTGTTGACGGAACACACAACTTTGGGTGAGTTAACTAAACCTTTTGGCCAAGCATGGTCGAGGGTTTGACCAAATACCTAGCTTCTTCTAACCTATAAAAGAAGGGGTAGGGGTCCCATTTGGAGGAGGAGAATCATAGCAAAGAAACTATACCCGATTACGCATTCCCTTTGTCCCAACCCTTTAGCCATCCTTGTGCAAATTGAAAGATAGAGCAAATAAGTTGGAGGACAGTTGAAGAGGAGCCCAGGACCAGGTTCATGGAGTAGTGGTCGGCTTCATCCTTGTAAGTTGATTTGTTGAAGTTAATAATAAAGAAGTACTTTTCCCATCCCACCATATGAGGTTTTCATGGTTTATTGCATACTCATTTATTGAATCTCTAACCCATTAATCTATATATCAAATGCATGTGGAGTTTTTTTGTTTGTCTTGTGTGAATGTAGGTCAGTCTTGGGAGGAGAGATGTAGTCAAAGAGTGATCAAGCACAAAGAAGGATCGATATCAAACGCCCGAAATAAGGTATGCTCACTTGATCTTCTTAACTACGTCTTTGCTTAAGAATAATGGGGATTAGGTCTGGGACAATGGGAGAAAGTAGGAACCTTTAGGTCTTTTTTTCATGCATAATTAAATCCTAAGTGCTAGTCCGTAGAGGGATTTCCCACTCACAACAGAATTGGCGACCATATTGGGGATATCTCTAGGGTTTCTGGGAATATTTTTTGGGTATTTTTAAGAACTGGTTTCATTTCCTGTTTTTAAAGTTTCTGCAAAAGTCTGAGCTAACAGAGATTCTGGTCTTCTATACCATTTATCTTTGTTTCTTTGCTTGACTTTATTTTTTTTCCAAGACCCACAAAGGTACATGCAGCCTGTATAAGGTCTACACATGTGTACCTACGCCCTACATTCTCACAGCCTGCGTGTACATGCTAGCTAAGGAAGTGCCAGTCACGTGTATGATTCCAGAAAATTTCTTTTAAAGAGGCAATCATCCTCTTCCCTATTAGAATTAGTCCTTCTTAGGGGTTTTCTGGAACTCTTTCTAGTCTTTGTTGTTTCCAGCCTATAGCTTGGGTTTCACCTCGGATTGGTTTGTTCTATGAAGTTTTCCTTGAATTGTTTTTTTTTTCTATTAAATTAAGTGTCTGAGTCTTCAGGAGATTCTGGTTCTCAGTACCAGTAGTCTCTGCCTGGGCTGGATTTCTTGGATTTTCATTTGTCTCAGAGTTTTACATATACACGCGACATGTATAAGGCCAGCACGCATGTACATGTGCTCAGACTTTACACAGCTCACGTGCACATGCTTGTTGTTGAACTGTCAGCAGTGTGCTTGTGGAGAGAATTTTTGTTGAAGGTGAGGCAGTCATCCTTTCTTTTGACAAGAGTTGTACCTCTCAGGTTTTTGGGTCTTTGTCATAGCAGTCAGTAACTTAGGTTTGATCATAGCAATAAACTTTCTTTTTTCATTTAGAAGCTTTCCTCAAAATTTTCTTTTATAGGGTTTTTAGACAAGTGTGAGAATCCAATTTTAATTTGCTTATGTGTGATTTTTAATGTGACTCTTTGCGATCTATGTTTAGGCTAGAGGTTTTCTTGGTTTTGACTTGTTGATATTTTTCCTTTTTGCTTTGTGAGCACTCAAATAAAAAAAAAAAACTTTTATTTCTTTGTTTGGTTAACAAGTGTTGTTTTGCATTAGTAACCAGGGAAAAATATTTTCTTTCATAAGCTTATGACAGTTTACTTAGATCATAAGTAGCTCGTAGTTGAGTGAAATCCTTCTTTGATTTTTCTGTTCAAAGATCTTAGAAACATTTTTAAGTTTGAAAAGTTGTTTAAGATTTGAGTTGAGTAAAGTTTTTGGTTTCCATCTTTCTGTTTATTTTTCTTTTGTCTTTCAAATATCACTAGTTTCACTTTCATAACCTTTGACTTAAGAAAAGCCATAAAAATTAACGCTAAATATAAAATTCATTAGAATTTTTATGTTTGTAGGTTCAACCAACTAGTTTAGGGTTAGGGCCTTGAATTAGGTTGGAGAAGAAACTCTTCAAGGCCATTAAAACCAACCATTAGAGTCTGAGTTAGGGAGTGTCAAAGTCCAGTATCATGAAAGTTATCCGAGAAACCCCTCTAATACAAGGGATAAACAAGAGGTCGTGTGCAGAAAGGTAGCGGAGATAACCCCTCCAAAGTTGGACCAATCGTACTGGAGAACACATATAGAGGGCTTGTCTTGGGATTCCATCGATTGCATTTTCCACAGATCTTCGTGGGTCTCAAATCCATTCGAGGTCCTCAGTTGTATTCCAAACCACTTTCTTTCAATACCCTTGATAGGTTTCAGTTTTGATACCCTACTCATTGTGGTCTACCTGACTTTCAACTGTACTCGCCTGGTGACTGTTCGCGCACTGGCAACCTAGTTGCCTATCTTTTTAGGGATATACATAGGTGACTGCAGGGGAATACCACAGTACCTAGGACAGAAATCGGGCCATGCTTTGCAGAGTATACCCAGAGAGTGCTTCCATGTTTGAGTTGCACTTGCACCGGTAAGTTTCTCTAGTGTTGGTTGTTGTAACTGTTCTTCCAATTAGTTTAGTGTTTGCTTGTTTTATCTTCTAGGGACCTTTTTAGTGTGTGTTGTTTTTTGAGAAAATAGAAAGCCCTAGAGTGTCTTTGATCTTCTCATACAGTTGAGGATCACGAGTTCCACCAATCATGAAGGCTTCTAGGCCTATCATCGGTTACACTGGAGCCACCCCCACCACCACTAAGGTGAAAGCTAGACCAACAAGGGTCTTTTGAAGTGACCAGGTCACAAGAAATTGTGCCCGACCAACATCCAAAGGAAACGACCATTTTAGACTTTGGAGCGAAATCTCATGGTCCGCCTGAAACTCCAACCACTGATCGTTTGTCACCCATCATCATATCGGTTCACCCTTACGAGTGCCAGATAGTGTTGCATGCAGCAATGGAAACAAATGATGTCACTCCTTCTGGGAATTCTTCAACTCCCACTGTGGTTGTCATCACAGGAGAGTTTCCACCTCCTAACTTGCCGTCACCGGTCTGATCCACCATGTTCTTGACTTCCTCTACCTCACATAGTGGTCTAATCCCATCTATGGAGGTGAACACAACCCCTTTCACACCAAGTGTGACAGACCCTCTGTTCTCATACGGGATTCCTAGTGCAAGTACAATTCATGTACTTTCCTACTCCACTTCAGAGACTTTAGGTCTGGGGGAATGGATCTATAAATCTCCTATGCAAGGTCACATGGGGGGCACTTCATCTCCTTTTAACGCTTTCCCTTACGGGGGAGGTCATATACCTCCTTCATCCCCTTCGCTCGGTGGCACGCATCAACAATCTGTCGGGCCACCTGCACATCACAGTTTATTTGGAGCAAGGATTCAAGGACCACCTTCACATAATATGTCGGTAGGTTTTACACCATTTTATTTTTTCGGTACATTTGGTAACAACGCCTTCTCGTCATCTACTTTCCCGACTGGGGGAAATCTCAGTTTTAGACAACCTATTCCTATGCAGGGTACTATTCCTGCACAAGGGGCAAACCCAGGAACTTCTTCTACATCAGGGCCTTGGAATTCTTGGCAGGGATCCATTCCCTCGTCAAGAATGATGATCTGGGGAAATTCTTTTCACAATCAATGGCACCCCAAACATGGTACTATGCCTATCCCCATGGGATCGGCATGGGGCAACCCTTCCCAAAGTCCTCTGAATGTAATGCATGCCCAACCATTTAAATCCTATTTTGGGAATCAGTCGATGATGTCTCCTCACATGCAAAATCTATACTTTGGTCATGGCCATGGTTTTTACCAGAACCCAGGCTAGCAGCCGAACTTTTCCTGGCAACCTAGTGCCAGTCAAACTCTAGGTCCCTTTTTCCCAGGTTATCACCAACAACCCAAACTACCTTTCCTGGCAACCTTGCATTTGCCAGATTTGACAAGGTTGTTGAATGACCCTATCTGTCATGATCCATGTTGGCCCCCTATGCCGACAAAGTTGCCTTCGGACATACCAAAGTTTGAAGCCAAGTCTAACGAAGATCTAGGAGATCACGTGACTACCTTCCATATTTGGTTCTCATCTAACTCGTTGAAAGATGACTTCATACAGTTGTGATTGTTTCAACGTACTCTCATTGGGAGCGCCACGAAATGGTACATTGAGCTCGACCACTCAAGATACTCTTCCTTCGGTGAATTGGCAATGGCTTTCCTAAACCATTTCCAATTACCTGTGAGATATGACACTGGCACAAAATTGCTGGCTAATTTCGCACAGACAAAAGTGGACCATATCTCTGATCACATCTGAGAATGGAGATGCCAGAAGAGTTTAATTAAGGTGCCATTCCCACTAGCATTCCTGTTGGAGTGGTTCCTTAAGTCTTTGGTCCCACAATTATCGAAAGACGTTGTGACGTCAGGAGTATTTTTTGAAGAAAACGCCATCATGAGAGCTCAACAGCTTGAGCTAATATATTCTCAGTCCGGTTTATTATACGAGATCTTTCCATATGTGCCACGCTTAATACTTGATAAAACCAGACAAAGAGTTGGACCACATGCTGATGGTATTGTTGGTTCAGCACAAACAAAGCCCGTTGAACAACTGACGAAGCAATTGCAACAATTGTCTATACAACACACAACTGCCAGCCAAAATATTGCTTTGGCTGCTCCCCCTACTAAAACATCGGATGTACACACAGTGCAATCGACAAATCCAAAGGCCACCCAACAGCCTAAAGGAAAGCAAAAACAATGAAAGAAGGGTAAGGGGGATAAGAAACCCACTAATAACGTTGGCAGGGGAAACATTGAGAAACGGAAGGCGAGGTATCCATGCAACCTATGCACGGAAGACCACCCGACCCACCAATGTCCTCGGCTTGTAGAGGCCCAAAAGTTTGTGACACAGCAACAACCTGTCGTGTTAACCAATCCATTTCAGCATGGGAAAAACCTAACCCAAGGCTCTACAAGCGTGGAAGGGGGTAGTTAAGGACCCTCTCCATCTTCGAACAATCTCGAATCCGTGAATGTGTATATGATGAAGAGTGATGCTTTTATATTGACTAGAGTGCATGACTACAATAAACCAAGCACTTCTGAGAAGGGCAAAGAAGCCAAACTCCCATCTCTTCCTCTATAGATTGAGAAGACTTTGGGCAAAACAATGACACGCATCCCAAAAGGCACATTCAAAAAAGCTTCTCACAACCCAAATGCAAGGACCGCCGAGAACTATTCTGTGGTGGAGGATTTGTCTCAAACCCCTTGTGCAATGTCCTCTCTGGAGGTCCTCCAAAGCTGCCCTTCCCAGAGGAAATCTTTGTGAACCTCTTTAGGATCTACCGAGACTTGTAATCTAGGTACCATCATGCTGGATACAACCGACTTAAAACCTCATCTACCTTACCACGTAGTGTTTTAGATAGTATTGGATCACCCCAGGACTACAATCTCTTGTTAGGAAGGAGTTGGACTTATGCCATGCAAGCAGTGGTTGCTACAGTTTTTCAGGTCTTGTTGTTTCCACACAAGGACCGGATAGTGACCATTGATCAATTGTCATTCTCCATACCTGACCTTTCATTGGGGGTGTCCACAGTCCTAATGATTGATAATCCTCAACCAAGCGTATTCAACGTAGGGTTTGGTTTGTGCCCATATTTGATGGGTACCTTCAATTACCCGCCCCCTCAAGGCGATGTCAAGTTCATATCCGACCACCATAAGGTTGAGATTTTAAAATTTTCATCATTTCGCACGACTTACTTCAATGATATATGGATACTTCCTTCCCCATTGGCCATGATGGATAGGACAGGGCACCCAGGCATGTCCATGCCTTTGTCTACAGCTAAAGTAGCATACTCTTTAGTCCATCAAGCTTCAGCCAACACAGATCCAACTCCTGCATAAGAGTTAGATCCGCTTCTAGAGCCTATTTGGGCTCAAGGTTCTCTCGTTGACACTGACTCTTTAGACTTAGTCTTGCCCTATGATGAAGTAATTGAAGCAATGACTAGTCCAGACAAACCTTGGGATGATATTCATCACAGATCATACTTCCCCCTAGAGTTAAGTAGAATCGAAGCCGGAGAATTCACCATGACTATGACTGGAGATAGATCTTGTCCTATTAATCCCTTAGCTACACACGAGGCCTATGCTGAGGGTAATATGAAAACCATAGCTGAAACCATACCGATCAATATCTCCAAAACCCCTGGCTTCATGGAGAATGTTTTCGTCGGAGCTGACTGCTCCCCCAGAGAGATTCAAATCTACACAGCTCTATTTAAAGAATTGCACGACATTTTTGCATAGTATTATGAGGAAATGCCAGGCATCGATCCAAAAATAGTCGAACATGAAATCAAAACTTATCCAGATGCCAATCCTGTTCGGTAGAAGCTTCATCTAGTTAATCCCAGGAAAACAATAGCCATTAAGGTTGAAGTTGAGAAACTTCTAAAAGCCGGTTTTATCTATCCTATCCATTTGACCCAATGGGTGGAAAATCCTATGCCGGTCAATAAAAAACAAGACGTGATTCATGTATGTACAGACTTCCATGATTTGAACAAGGCTTGTCCAAAGATAATTTTCCCACACCATTCATCAACCAGATAATTGATGAATGTGCGGGTTGCGAGGCCTTCTCTTTCATGGATGGTTTTTTAGGATATAATCAAATACAAATCAAACCCGAAGACCAGCAAAAAATGACATTTATTTTTCCTAGGGGTACATTCGTGTATCGTAAGATGCCTTTTGGTCTTAAAAATGCTGGAGCAACCTTTCAATGGGCCATGTCTTTTTCTTTCCATGACCTCAAGCATATAGTCGAGGCCTATTTAGATGATTTAGCATCTCGATCTCACAAGAGAACAGATCATCCCACACACCTCTGACTTATCTTTGAGTGTTGTCGCTACTTCTGGATTCGCTTGAATCCAAGAAAGTGTAGCTTCTGCATGACATTAGGACATTTTTTAGGTTTCATAGTGTCAACAACAGGGATAATGGTCGATCCTTTCAAGGTTGAGGCAATAATTCAGTTGCCTCCCCCACGCACAATCCTTCAACTTCAGAGTCTACAGGGCAAGGTGAATTTTTTAAGACGCTTCATCGCCAACTATGCAGAGATCACAAAGGGCTTTATGTGCTTACTGAAGAAAGAAATTCCTTTTTATTGGGATGATTCCACTCAACGCTCTTTCGATGCATTGAAACATGCCCTCACAACTGCCCCTCTACTTTGGCCACCTAACTATAACAAAGATTTCTTATTAAATCTGGCTGCAGCGGAGTCAAACATCAACATGGTATTAGTTTAGGAAGATGACTTGTTCTCAGAATATGTGATTTATTACCTAAGTCGAGGCCTCGGAGGACCAAAACTCAATTATTCTCATATCAAAAAACTTGTGTTGGAAACAGTCCATGATGTTCAATGGTTGTGTCATTATGTTCTGTTTCGCAAGACCAAGATCATTGTTGTTGTGAATCCATTCTAGTACATGTTGACATGATGGGTAATAGGTGGAAAGATCAGTAGATGGATAGTCATCCTCCAGGAGTTTGACTTAGATTTTGTTTCAGCGAAATCCAAAAAGTTACTGGTTTTCATAGAACTTATTTAGAAACTTTCGGTTGAGTCAGGTGATGTTGTGCCCGAAGAGTCACCTATCATAGGAGATATGTTTTTGATCACATCTTTAGATCCCTGGTATGGAGATATAATTATCTATCTCCGGACTTTGAAGTGCCCCACCTCTGCTTCTCATGATGAGCGTCAACGTATACGCCATCAGGCTAAGAATTATCTCATACTCGATGATACCTTGTATCGAAGAGGTGTAGACTGCATCCTGTGCCAATGTCTCACTCACGAAGAATCAGTTATCATGCTTAAAAATTGCCATACCAAAGTGTGTGGTGGTCATTTTTCTTGGTTGGAAACAACCCAAAATATTCTATGAGTAGGTTACTTCTGGCCGACACTAATCAGATATTGTATCGAATCGGTCAAGAAGTTCCACCCATGCCAGATCTTCTCTTGAAAGATGAGGGAACATCCTGCTCCCATGTTTCCTGTCATCACAGTTGGTCCCTTCACCAAGTGGGGGATTGATTACACTACATGAAACCCTCCTTCAACAAGGGGGCACCATTATATCATTGTAGCCATAGACTACTTCACAAAGCGGGTCGAATCTATGCCAACGTTTAAAGATGATGGAGAGACTGCGGCTCTCTTTTTATTCAACTAGATAATAGCAAGGTTCGATGTCCCGAGGGAGATTGTCACTGACCATGGTAGTCACTTTCAGAACCATATGATGACCGAGTTGACATCAAATCTTGGGTTGTAGCAAGAACATTTGTCACCCTACTACCCCCAAGCAAATGGTCAGGTGGAAGCTGTAAATAAATCTCTTAAGACCATCCTACAGCGAACGATCAACTCAGCCAAGTCAAATTGGCATTTGATGTTATACTCAGCATTATGGGCTTATCGAACATCTGTTAAGACTGCAACTAGTTTCTCACCTTTTCAACTCATTTATGGGCTGGAAGCAATTTTGCCTATCGAATGTCATATCCCGTCCCTAAAGTTGGCAATACAATTATTGCCAGATACTTCTCCACTTGAAGAATGGTTATTATACCTTGAGTGGCTCAATGAGCAGTGTCATGATGTGGCCCTGGCCAACGAGGCTCACAAATATAAATTCAAGTATCAGTATGATAGATCTGTTCATCCTCAGATTTTCTCTAAAGGTGACCTTGTCCTGGTCTATGACCAAGATAAGGACCCCCTAGGGGCAAGAAAATTCAAACCCATGTGGTTCAGACCTTTCATCATAAAAGAGGTTCTTAAAAAGGGCACTTATCATCTGGTTGACTTTGAAGGGAATGCTTTGGTAGAGCCTAGAAATGGGCTCTACCTCAAGAAGTATTACTCATAGGTAGGTCACCATGGGTAACTTTTTGTAACATATGTATAGTATTTGTACTATTACTTTCTAGTTCTTTTAGTATTATGGATGTGTCATTTTTTATGTTATCTTTCATCACGGTGGCAGATGTCAAGTGAATCCAAGGTGTTCATTGGGTACGCAGACGGTGCTAGCTAGCACACTCGGAGGCTTGCCTCCACAGCTTGGGTAATTTTTACACCTCAAGGCCAGTTATTATCTTCCAGAGGTATATGCTTAGGTGACACCACAAACAATGTCGTCGACTGGTTCCCCTCTCTTGGAGAGGCTAGTCAAAAAATATATTTCCTCTATCGTGGGCACCAGTGATTGCCCCTCTAACATAAAGGCCTATGCATTAGGATGCCAATAATCAACCAAGGCGTTTAGTAGCCTAGGTTGTGCTTGCATAAAAGGACATAAGAAAAAATTGAGTAGCCCACATTGCATTAAGGAAGCCACGGCATTGGGGTCTTCCCCGACCAACTCACTAACCTCCTCATGCTCTCTTTCCCTCTAGTGAACATACATCCTGCAAAACACCAAGTTCAGGAGGGTTAACCCTTGTTTTTTAAAAAACATTTCATTCAATAAGGGGATCCACGCGGGTTGTAGAGTTGACAGTCACATATACATGCGTGCAATTTTTACTCTGCCCAAATGTATACGCGGCCTATCCTAAGACAGCCCGCGTCGACCTAGGACTGACCTTTTGAAGGTCAATGCCCCCATAAAAATTGAAACCTAAAGAATAAATAAAGATTTAAATTACAAGAGGAGAGAGTTTATACTTACTTGGTCCAGACAAATGATCGTTTCATCCACTGTAGCTCCCGAAATCACCACTTTTATCAAAGGGGTTTTTTCACTCTAGAGTCAATTTCCAAATCAGCAACGGTGATAATGAGCTGCCAGCTTCTATTTATAGACTTTTTAGCCTCTTTTTGTCACTTTTTTGGCCCCCCTTATCATTTTCTTTAAACCAAAAACCATTTAGAGTGATTCAGGAGTTGCATTGAAAGGGTATGATTGGGTATCAGGACATATTTTTTGGAGTTTTGGGTAACTTTTGACAGTCCATGGAAAAATCTCAGATGATCAACTTGAGCATGTAGGTTAGGTTTCCATCCTGACTTTGGTACCTCGTTGTCTTTACCCCTTTTCCATAGGATCGATCCCATCAGGTTGTGACACATAACCATCATTGTTTCTTTAGAAGTGTTGCAAGTTGGTGGTAGAGCTTACTGAAACATGGACACCCTAGATAGATTCTGGTTGCATTATGGTGTCCATGTTGTCTCTAATCACTGTAGGCTCGGGAGTCCTTGTTGTTTTTACTGATTATGAGTTTGAGCCTCATTTTGCATGATTCCTTTTCACTCTTGACCTCACCCTTGGGACTCCCAAAAGACATAACTGGTCTTTTTTAAAGCCCTTTTCAGACTCTCTAAACATGAAAATATTGTTGAGCGATCTTGTGGCCTTTCACACTCATTAAACTAAAATTTCAAGTCATGTCTGTCCAATGGTATTTTACCCCTTTTTTGGTCCGGATGATCAACTGTACGAACAAAGGTATACTCTAAGGAACTTCAGTTCTCTAGAAGAGTACTCTCAGGTATCATTTTAACCCTTTTTCAGGCCTGAGGGACTAAATTTATGAAAAAGGAACCCCCACGGAGTCCATATTTAAGCTCTTTTCAGACTCCCTAAAATTGAAAAGATCGTCGAGTGACCTTATTCTTTCACACTCGTTAAAATGGTCCAGAAGAACATTCCTGACGGATTCCATAGTTAAGCTTTTTTTAGACTCCTTAAAAATGAAAAAATGGCCGAGTGATCTTGTCTTTATCACACTCGTTAAAATGGTTTTGAATAGATGTCTTTTCGGTGCCAGTTTACCCCTTTTTCGAACCATCTAGACTACCTTCGAAAAAGGTACCCCAGTGGAGTCTCCTTTTACGTTTTTTTAGACTCTCTAAATATGAAAAACCATCGAGCTTACCTTCTCTGGGCTCGTTAAACTTACATCGAAGGACATTACCATTGTGTGTTTTATTAATCACATTTTCATACCCGCGTCTTTGGCCTAATGCCATCTCAATGTTTCTCTCAACTGAACTATCTAAAGCATGCCTTATACGCAAGCCCTGTAGCACTTTGCCTCTGCGTCTTGACACCTTTGGCCCCTGGAGGATTTTTCCCAAGTGTCCTTACTCTGAACATTAGTCTTGTCCATGTGCCTTGAACTTGTATGTTTCCAACACTATTTCCTCATTTGTAATGTAACATTCTTTTATTCTTTTTCCAAAAATTATCGAAAAAGACAAAAAAATCAAATATACCCCAAAAAGACGAAGGGAAAAGTATTTTCTTTATTGGCAGCATAATGAGTCGCCCTTGGATAAAACACATCGTTCTGTTTTTTCGTCAAACTCTGGGATTTAATATGACCTTAGGAAGTTTTTATCACTACATAGAGTTGTTTCCTCCTCTGTTTGGTTATTCTTCCAAACATATGGAGAGTTTGCCTTGCCTCCTGCCTCATAAACTTATGTTAATGCCATGCTGCCTGAGTTTCATCATTTGTCGTGTTGTTGTCCAAGGGAAGGTTTTACCAAGCCTGAGTCAGCCCCTCTGCATTTTGTCTCTTGCCCTCATACTCGGCCATCCTAAATGCCCAATCAAGTCTTTGTTCGAAATCCATGAAGCCTTTAGTCAGATCATCAAGATTCTCTAGTCCGTGACTGACGAGCCATCGAATACCTCTAGGTAGTGAAGTCATACACTCATATTACACTCCTACCTAAGTTTTGAATATTTTGAAGTTTTTTCTCAAGCTATGAAGACCTCATCTCCAACCATTAGGCCTTAGCAGCTTCTAAGAAGATGGATACTCTACACGTATATCTTTTTTATTTCTATATGTAGCTCCGTTGTGTATTGTTCGTGGCTACACTTTATATAGTTATATGACATGAATCTACAGTGTATTTGATTGGTAGCCATGATTTTATTTTATACTGAGCATGGGTATGACCACCTCGGTGAGACAATTTTTATTTTTTCAGACGGCACCTCCCGATTTTTGGTCCCTGGGCTCACTTGTTCGGCACATTTGTGAAGATTGTTAATGTATTTCGGCCATCAGATGTTGTTCTGACCTCACACATTAGGGGGCATCTGTTATAACCCTAATTTTCACTAGACATGCTTACCTAGCATCAGTCCATCTCAGATTCCTTCTTTGCTAAAACACTGTTGAACAACTCTTCTTAAAAACACCTTTTATAAAGGCCCACGTGCCCTTCTCCATTACTTCATGCATGTACACACTAGATGACCCAAAAATCCCATGTGTACCTACAAAAGCATGAAAAAATGAAAGTTGTTGACGGAACACACAACTTTGGGTGAGTTAACTAAACCTTTCGGCCATGCATGGTCGAGGGTTTGACCAAATACCTAGCTTCTTCTGGCCTATAAAAGAAGGGGTAGGGGTCCCATTTGGAGGAGGAGAATCATAGAAAAGAAACTATACCTAACTACGCGTTCTCTTTGTCCCAACCTTTTAGCCATCCTTGTGCAAAGAGAAAGATGGAGCAAATAAGTTGGAGGACAGTTTAAGAGGAGCTAAGGACTAGGTTCATGGAGTAGTGGCCAGCTTCATCATTGTAAGTTGATTTGTTGAAGTTAATAATAAAGAAGTACTTTTCCCATCCCAACATATGAGGTTTCATTGGTTTATTGCATACTTGTTTATTGAATATCTAACCCATTAACCTATATATCAAATGCATGTGGAGTTTTTTTGTTTGTCTTGTGTAAATGCAGGTCAGCCTTGGGAGGAGAGTTGTAGTCAAAGAGTGATCAAGCATGAAGAAGGATCGATATCAAATGCCCAAAATAAGGTATGCTCACTTGATCTTCTTAACTACGTCTTTTCTTAAGAATAATGGGGATTAGGTCTGGGACGACGGTAGAAAGTAGGAATCTTTAAGTATTTTCTGCATGCATAATTAAACCCTAAGTGCTAGTCCGTATAGGGATTTCCCACTCACAACACCTACATCAAATCGCTTGGGTGGATCGGTATTTTTCTTAATCCACTAGTGTTGTAGTGGTTCCTATTTAGCCACATCATCTCCTGTTTTGGCACCTCCACACATCACTATGTTGATGTTCCTGCCATATTCTCTAGCTTCTGTAGAGATCCACTTTACATTTTTATTTTTCTGATTTCATTTCTCTTGTATCTTCCCTAAAAATGTGGTGGATTCCTATGTATCATGATCTATTGCGCGATAATACATGCATGTCGCAGGTGGTGGAGGGAATTCTCTTGCATAGTTCCTTGGCTATTGGTAGTTATGGAACACTAATGGACCTCTTCCACATCCAAAGCCTCCTCTTCCTCATCCTCCCCCTCTATAACCGATGCAATCTCCGCGTAGTGTATTGTATTGTGGTACCTGATTATACTGCGCAGGGTTACACTAGGGCTGCACAGTGTTATACTGTTGCAGCACAATATTATACTGCAGTGGTGCCTGCTAAAACTGAGGTGGAGCTTGACTTGTCATCATTTCGGCTTGCACCCTATATGTTTTTTACACCCTTTCCCTCATTAGATCCATGGTTCTGCAGTCTTTGTCATTGTGGCCTATTGATTTGAAAAAAGTGCAATATGCATTCCTTGGTATTGTCTGGTATTTCTGCATCATAGGACAATGATATGGATCATGCCCATGCATCTTGAAAATTTCATACCAAGGTCCTTGTTGGTTACTTATATCCTATCTGAGCTTGTATTGAGTGACCCAAGGTTCATGTCTATTCGAGGTTCCAACAAATCCTCTAAAACTATCGACCCTCCTAGTAAACCAGAAGGCAACGCAATACACAGGGTGCACTATGCCATCTCACCCAAGATAGTTCTAATGGGTGGCTACAATAATCATGTGTTTGTAGCCTAGGATTGAGTGGGAGATCTGAGCACTATACGCTGTGAGTTCTATTATATCTTATTAATGCAATACACTGTTATGTATGCTTATGCAGGAAATATAACAACTCCTTCATTTAGCATATCAATACCTATTGAATACAATAAAGAAACACATGCATGAAATAACATAACATAGGTTTTACCGTGGTTCACCCCCTCCTGGGATACATCCACAAAGATCTGGCTTTTAGCCCTTTTATTATAGTCGTTCTGAATCTACAGTGTCACGTTCTTTACACTCTTCTCAGTTGGGATAAAATCTATTATGAGGCAAACTAGATCGCACCAGGCTCCTCAGCCTGTGATCTAACCCTCAAGATATACCCTCCTCAGTCCTCTCTAGCTCAACAACTTACAAAAGTAGGTCATACATCAAAATATTACATAGCATCTGCTTCTTCGCATTCGTCTCTCTATATTAAAAACCAACAATGAAAACAACCCCGCTATGAGACCTAGATATCTATATTTATACGTTTTTGGCTCTTTAGCCATCACAATACATTGAAAAAACCCTAACCATACTGTCGTTAGGTCTTCCATGCATGCGCACATGCTGTTCTTCCTTCCAGTTTTCGCTTTCTTCATGCATGCCTTCTTTCCAAAATTGCCTTTCTTTCCACTTTGGCATGCTTCTAACAGGCCCCCAACACTGACATGTGGCTTGTCCCGATCCACCTAAACTTTGTGTGCTTTGTCGATCTCCTTGGTGATTGCCTGGAACTTCTCCTTGAGCTCCGATGCTTTTGTTTTCACCTGCGCGGTCTTCTCCTTGAGTGTGTCTACTATCTGGACTTCAATTTCATAACTGAGCAATCCTGAACACTCTACCTGGGTCTGTGGTATATGTGTATTGGCTTCCTCTGCCTATGCAATGACTTTAGCTACTCGCTCTTGAAGCGGTTCAATTTGAGTCTGATGCTCCTTTTTTAGTTTTTGCGCAGTGGCGAGTTCTGCCTCCAGTTTCTTCATATCCTACACCCCTTTGACATGCTCCATGATGGACATTGTCTTTTTCCTCTGCTTGAGCTCCTGGATAGTTGCACTTATCCTTTCTTCTTGCTTGTCCAACTGATGGACTTGTTGATCCTCTTTTAGCTTCGTCCAGAGCTGTGATGCTTTATCGAACAAGTCAACTACTGCATTGACCTGTTGCTCTATCTCCTGTAGTTGCTTTGTTGCCTCCTTCTTCCTTTGCTCCCTCACCTCTAGTGGAGTGGTAAGTGTGAGTTTCTCGCAGAGATTCTCAATCTCCTTCTAATATTGATCGATTAACTATGCAATCTGATCAATTTTCTCTACTGCTATGAGTTCGTCGCTCTACGCGAACTTTGGAATCTTCTCATAAGTTCCTACCACTTTTCGTTCCAATCTGTTTACGCGCTCTCTCTCCTCTTGGGTATCGAGTTTATCCTTCTCACATATTAATTCCAGTGCTTCCCGCTTCTCCATTTCCTTCTGTAATTCGACTAAGTATGTTCGTGCACAAGATTGTACCTCTTGGGTAATGCTAACCTGCAATTTATGTAGAGCTTTGGATGGTATCTATGACAATACCAATTGAAGTTGAACTAAGTCCTTTAGGGGTTTTTGCCCCACGATCTCATCCATGCACAACATGTTGGGTGTAATGTGGAATGTTGTGCTCGGCTGTGGTATTGTGTGGAATGTATCTTGATCACGTGCTTCAGGTTCTTCTCCTGCTTGTGGTGTTAATGACCCTGTTCCTATGTTGTTATTGACCCTGTTCCTATGTTGTTTCCTGCTGCATGTGCTTCCCTGATCTTCTTGAGGAACTTTTACATGTCTTCCAGCTCCTCTTGAATTTTGTCCATGTGGTGCGCAACATTGTCAAATTCCTCGGATGTACAATCCTGAACCATTTGGGCTATCATTTCTGTATCATCCACCATGATCGTGTATTCTGGAGGTGTTCTTTGCGCTTTCATCTTCTTGCACGCACCCCCCGTCTCAGTAGTTGGTCTCTTAGTCGGGCCTGGTTCTTGTGGATTGGGACTTGGTGTAGTTCCCTACGCTGCCTCAGCCTATTTATGTTGTTCTTGGCCCGACTGTGTATTATTCTTCTTCTCCTTCTGGGTCCCCATCTTAGTTTTCCCTTCGTTCATCTGCTTTGTTTTCGTCTTGCTTGTCCTTCATTTCTTGGGCACTCAGACTTCCTGAGGCTTTGTTTCTTCCTGCCCTGTTTCCTCTTCCACTGTCTTTGTAAGTATGTCTTGGGTAAGGACTGGGATCTTCCATTTTCCTTCCCAGACTTTGATATCCATGTTGATGTTTCCCTCCATGATGCAATAATGCATTTGTAGCCACTGCTTATTGGGGTCCTTCCATTCCTATATCCACATCGCACGTCAAGTGGCCTTGAAGTTGGTGATGTCCCAATAGTGTGTGACAACCTATGGTGTTATTCTCCAAAGGTTGGAGATGGAATCCTGTAGGTCATGAAGGTATCTCTCAAATACAGCTACATTCATCCTCCTGCGCTTGGCATTTGGCATGGTGCCAAGTGATAAATATCTTGCTCCATGATTCGACTTGGGTCTGGTGGCTAAATATGCGTAATATGGTTCCTTCCATCTCATGATAGCCATCAACATGAGTAGCCATGACTAATGAAATTATGTTCCTAGATCCTGCACATCCTTGTAGTTATCCAGAAACAAATTCAAGAGATAGGGTACCCAGCTAACTATGGTTCCCTTGATGCATTATGCTGCAACTGGGATGACCCCAGTCGAGACTTCTTCCTTGTGGCATTTTCTTAGCATCTTGCAAGCCAATATTTTTGTGGCCATTTGTGTCACGACATCATTGATCCTTTTGATGATGATTCCTCGCATCCCCCTGTCAGTGTTGTATTTATTTTTCATCTCTTTCGTGAGTGCTTTCTCCTTTGTCTTATCATAGATAAATTGTGCGGGATCCATGCCATGAGATGGTAGCCCTATAATATGTGCAACGATATCCATGTATATTGAGATGAGCTTGTCCAGCCATATATCCCCACCATGTGTGACTTCCATCAATTGTTTGACGCAACTGTTTGTGTATTATCCTCAGCCAAAGTGTGGTAGCTTTAGTAGCCCTAAAATCCCCATTTTCTCCAATCTTGTTTCCCATTGGAGTGGTTGATCAATTGGTTCCCCAACTGCATTTATGCCCACAGTCTCTAAGTATACTCTCTTTTCGAATTCCGATAACTTATCCATGTTTGTTACATCGTGGTCTGAGTATTTTAGCTTCTCAATATGACCTAGCAAGTCTGATTTCACCCACACCCCATCTGGTATACACAACAAAACAAGGGATATGGTTGGTTTCTTGCATGGTGACCTAGGTACCTACTGCTTGTATTATTTCGGTATTGGCTGGCTCGAGGTTCCAGCCTCCGGCGATCGTACATCGGCAAACCATTCTGGCCATCTTGTGACATCTTCCACTATTCCTTCCTTTGAGTGGTTTGACACTGTTGTTTGAGATTCGTCTGGATTGATTGTTGTTGCTAGATTTGTCATCATCCCATTGACTCTTGGAGATCCTTCAACGTTCTCTGGTTGTGCCTCGTTTATGGTTTCTGTCCCCTGGTTCTGTTGCTCCAGTGCTTCTACCGACATATCCACATTCATGCCCTTAGGTGTTCATTGTTGGATTTCTTCTACCACGGTTGTGGGGTTTATCAGTGTCGTATCTAGTGAGGGTATTTCATCTATATTGATGATCTCTAGTGACTATTGTTTACCTTCCTTTGATTGTGCCTATGCTCTATTCTAAATCTGGAGTGTCTGGCAGTATGGCTTGTTTATGCTTTCTTTGGTGGTGCCATAGTGGTGATTTTCGATCGCTCACTGCACTTCGTAGCTCCTGCAACCTCTGTGAACTTTTCTCTATGCTCGGTATGTGCTCTCGCTCTTTGTTTCTTCTCCAGTCTCACAATAAGTTGTTTCCTCCCACGTCCATGCTTTGTATGGGAATTTTTTGAACCTTGTTGAAGATTCTACCTTTATTATGGATTCAATGAACCTCTGGTTCCTTCATACATGCCATTACTCTTCCTCATCGTCTCCATTTGGCGCGATTAATGCGGCATCTATTCGGTCCTTTCTGGCATTCAATTCTGCATAACTTCGTCATTTCGTATTTCTTTTGTCATATTTCTATTTCCCTCTTGTTTCCCTTTTGACCTAGCCATTGGCAAAGTCTTCATCGGTTTTGTATTCCTATCACACATACTCCTCCTCCTTTCAGCGCACTGCACCTCTGTTGGTATTGTTTAATAACCTATTTTTTTATTTTTTTTCCTGCGCGGTGACTTTCAAGTTGTGGGTGCTCGACTGTCCTTGTACAACTTCAGTCAACTCTCGTTGATCATCCCTCTGAGTTCTGCACCTACTAAGTCTTTCAACTATACATCTCCCCCATCTGTGACAGTTTTTACTTCATATGGTCCTAACCAGTGAATTCTGAGTTTTCCCAGGTGCTGAATGGATTTGTTGTCATACATCAACACTAAGTTGCTTTCCTTGAAGGTTTTCTTCTTGATGTGTCTGTCATGCAAATATTTTTCCCTGCCTTTCTGAACTTGTTAGTGGAACCCTGCTAGGATTTGATATTCCTCCATGGTCATCAGCTAATTTAGTCTCTCTTGTACTGTGCCTCGTTCTGTCATGTGTGTAATTGCGGCTACGCGCAAACTGGGTACCATAAATTCTAATGGCACCACTACTTCTTGGCCATATACTAGTTTAAATGGCAAGTGCCCTGTAAATTTCTTGCATGTGGTCCTATAGGCCCACAATACTGCTGGTATTTTGAGGTCCCAATCATCCTTCCTGACATTACAAATATTTGTGAGTGCATTCTCAAGGATTTTGTTAAATGCTTCTACTATGCTATTTGCCTGTGGGTGATATGGTGTGCTCTTCTGATGATGGACTTAAAAATCTTCAGTCATAACATGGATAGTGCTATTAATGAAGCATGTGCCTTGGTCTCTCATCAAAAATATTGGGCATCCAAATCTAGTGATTACTTGTTCAAATAGAAAGTGTATTGTTGTTTCTGTGCTGCAATCCTTCACTGTTGTTGCTTCTGCCCATCTTCTTAGGTATTATATCGTGGTGATAATGTACCTTTCTCTTATTATTTTTGTTGGTGGGTTGATTGGTCCCACAAAGTATATAGCCCATTTATCGAATGTTTGCAATGTTACCTGTGGTTGTAATGGCATCTTGTCCCTTCTGTTGGGTTTACTAACCCTTTGACAAACATCTCATATCTGGCAGTACTCCTTCGAGTCTTTGTGAATGGTTGGCCACCATAGTCCTGCGCGCAATACCTTCTGCGTGGTATCTTTTCCTTCGTAATTTCCTCTTGCTATTTCCTCATGGGCTTCTACTAAGACTTTTGGTCTTTCATGTTCTAACACATATCTTCTCAAGATGCTATCTACACCCATTTTGTATAAGTGTCATGTGATCACTTGATAGTCGGCAGCACAAACTACCAAGTTTTTCTTCTATGTGGTGTTATATTCCTGCGGAACAGTACATGTGCTCAAGTACTAAATGATATTTTCAAAGTATTCATCTGCGATCTGGACTGAAAATAGTTGTGCATTCGAGAAGTTGTCCTCTAAATTCGTAGGTTCTTCTCCATTTGTGACCCTTGATAGGTGGTCAGGTCCTGCATTCAATTTTCCTAGCTTGACTATTACTTCAAAATAAAATTCTTGAAATAGTAGTAACCATCGACAGATTCTCCCCCCCAACACTGGCTTGTTGACTAGGTATTTAAGGGCGAAGTGATCTGTGAACATCTTAAAGTGCTTTCCCAATAAGTAATTGTTAGAAAATCAGGACCGTGGAGCAATAAAATAAAACAAATGCAGAAACAAAACACATAAGACACATAATACAAGAGAGACACAGATTTACGTGGTTCACCTAGTGTGGGCTATGTCCACCAGAGAAATTGCCAGGTCCTTCCTTTATTATTATCCAGCAAATGAAGGGATACAACCTACAGCAAAACTCGCTGTAACTTCCTCTTCTTTCTCTCACAGTCTCCTCTCTCAGAAATACAATATTCACCATCATCCATAGCCGCAATACATTTCCCTCATATAAGAGGGTTGCCTTCTAGGGAAAAAAACCCTAAGATAATCTCTATCGTTAGATCTATGACCTTATAATGAATGGTCTAGATTTACAATGAAATTACAATATACTTTTACAAGGCAATTTTTGCTTCGGGGGCTTCGCCCCCGAACCCCCGTTAGGGGCCCACTTTCCCCCAGACTCCACAGAGGGGGTACCCCCCCTCTGCACTCCCCCACGTGGAAGAGTGTACATACTTCTAGGGTGTAAATACTTCATGGGGTATAAACACGACTAAAAGTAAAAGACCTATGAATCAGGAAGATAATCAGGCTCCACAACCAACAATCTCCCACTTGGAGACAGATCTCAACAACTCCACCACTGTTGTATATGATAGACTCTGAACCTTCTTGGACCTGGAAAATTTCTCATTTTCATCTTCATTCTTGAAGACCAACTGAAACTGAGCAGGAACTCAGTTTCTCCCCAGTTACTCCCTTTGTTAACATGTCTGCAGGATTCTGGCTAGTGTGTATCTTTTCCAACTTCAATTGTCCATCTTCTAAGGTGGATCGTATGAAGTGGTACCTCAATTGTATATGCTTATTCTTCGAATGGAAGGTTGAGTTCTTTGCAAGGTGAATGGCACTCTAATTGTCATAGTACAACTGATTGTTCTCCTGCTTCTTTCCCAATTCCTCCATAAACCTTTGTAACCAAATCATTTCTTTACTAGCCTCTGTAGCAGCAACATACTCTGCCTCTGTTGTTGAAAGTGCAAAAACCTTTTGCAGTTTCGAAATCCAACTTACTGTTGTTCCACCTATAGTAAAAACATACC
>JZKD02S1339791.1:0-11607 GCA_000966675.3 Picea glauca | reverse complement strand
TTGAAGTTAGTTTTGAACTCATATTTACTCTGCTTTTAGGGTAGTTCACTTGTGGTTTGGTTAAAGGAATCTTCCGATATTTGTAGGGTAAAGAAGGACATTGATTAGTTTCACTCTTGTTATATTTAGAATTGCTTGGTATTTAGATTGAATGGAAGGTTTTTAAAATGTTCTTTCTTGTATGGTCAAGATAGATGTTTTGATGATTAGGTGTTTGGTTAATGGTAGATAACATTGGATGATTTCTTTGGATTAGGAATAGAAATACATTTGATTAACTTAGAATTGTTTCCATTGATTAATTAGACAAGATATGATTAGTTTTAAGATAATCATTAGGATTCAATTTATAAGAGTAAGTTTATGTTTTCTTCTTAGAATAACATTTAGGTAGAAATTAGAATCTTACTAGCACATATAGTGTAGCAGCTCTAAGTTTACTTACCCTGGTTTGACAATTTAGTGTTTTTAGGTAATTAAAATCATTAATATAGAAGCCTGACAGTTTCTCTACCTTGATCTTTAGCTGCTCCAGTGCAGTTTTTACCTCCTGCACCTGCTTGATAATTGAAGACCTATGCTTCCCGACATTCTCCCAAGCTCTGATAGCTGATCTTCAATGGTTGTAGCGACTAGTTTGACATTATATACTGTTAGTGATGTGTGAGGTGGCATTCTATGGGCCTTCGCCTTCTTCCTTGAGCAACTTGCATGCTCCCATGTTCTCTTTCTATGGGCATCTGTTAGCTCAGATGTCTCTAGCATGTATGTATCCACCCCTGTTTCTTGTTGAACTTCTTCTTCCACATGTATATCTTGTGTTTCTGTTCTCATGTCTGCTGCACACACCTATTATCTTGTAACTCCCGGTGTCTTTCCTATGCACGGTGGTCCCCGTGTGGAACCACCCAGTGGTTTATTCTATTTCCTGTGTTTCTTTTGATTTGGTTTGGTTCCCCCCACTTGACCATTTGTTGTATTCCTCTTTTTATTCACACCATTTTTTCCTGTCTGCTAGGCAGGGACTGTTCTGTCCTGCATCTGAATTTGTATTGTTGGCCCTCTCCTTGGAATTGTTGGAACCTTCCATTCATCAGGACAATATTGGACCTACATTTGGATATCTTGCATCATCACGCAATAGCTCAGTAGTAATCATTCCTTCGCAGTATCCCTATTCGCCTACAACCACATATTATGGTGCATTGCTTGAAAGTTGACAATCTGTCCAAAATCTTAGACTATCTCCGGTGAAATCCTCCATGTGTCAGCTAAGGGGTCTCAGACCTATGAAATATACAGTGAGAATGTATCATTGTTCACCTTCTTCTTCTTTGAGTTTACTGTGCTCCTTAGTGAAGTGTACTGGGATGCACCACACTTTTCTATTCTTTGAGGAAACACAATATACATTGGTTCTTTCCAACCTACAAGTGCAATGAGGATGAGTAGCCATGAGTAGTGAAAATCAGAGCCCCAGTATTGTGTATCCTTTGATTCCTCTATGAAGGAATTGAGAAAATAAGGGGCCCAGTTCATTGAGCTCCCCTTCGCGCACTGCATTGCAGCCACTACCACCCCTGCTGGTACTTCTTCCTTCCTGCATTTCCTCATTAACTTACATGATAGTAACCTTGTAGCAAATTTTATTGTTGGATCATTTATGTCACTGATCCTGATCCCCCTATTCCCTCTTTCTATGCCATATTTCGCCTTAATTTCATCCAAAATGGTCTTTGCCTTAGTCTTATCCTCCATATATTGTTCTGCCTTCTCCCCATCTATGGGTAGCCCAATAATTTCAGCTATTAAATATACATTGATAGGCACTAGCCTATCCATCCATAAGACACCTCCATGCACCCTTTCTAGGAGTTGCTTCACACATCCATTGATATGTTTACCATGCCCAAAGTGCAATATATCTAGTAATTTCATTATCCCTGTGTTATAGAGCCTCAAGATCCACTGTTGTTGGGCACATGCCCATTTTGGGGAAAAGGCACGATGTGGAGGAAAGACAATTGGCATAAAAGCATGCGAGGAGCACATGCAAGAAGAAAGGAAAGAAAGACAACTAGCATAAAAGCAGTGGAAGAAAGCACGCATGCAAAGGAGAAAAGCGCACAAGACCAACATGAAAGAAGACCTAATTAGGTTAGGGTTTTCGTAAGAGAATGTAATGGCCGATGATCCAAGAATATATATAAATAGACACCTAGGAGGTCTAGGGGGGGTTTGGTGTCTTTGATGGTTGTTATGAGTTACTCGCAGGAGATAGAGTAACAGGTATGTAACACAAATATGATCTGATACCTTTTTGTAAGATATTGAGCTATGGGAGGAAAGAGTGACTAGACCTTGAGGGTTAGATCAGGGATGATTTTAAGGATGGAAATTTATTTTAAAATGTAGAAACCTTGGCGAATCTTACTAATCCTTCATATGCCGACTATAAATGTTTGGTGATATTTTTGTAAAAATATTCAAATTTCTAAGGATTTTATATAGTTTTTATAAAATTTTGGCGTTTTTAAGGTAAAATAATTGTATCCTATAGAATTTGGGCGAATAATTTTTAAAATAACGAATCTCATTTTTGGAAAAACCATGGAAAATTAGCCCATGAGCGAAATTTAGCCCCTAAAATCATCCATGGGTTAGATCACAGGTTGAGGAGCCTGGTGTGATCTAGTCAACCTCAAAAAGGCCAAGGATTCTATTTTGTGACTATATGAACAGAGTTGTAGTGCACGCGGTGCCATATATGATAGAACCATAATAAAAGAGACTTAGAGCCAAATATTTGTGGATGTATCCCAGGAGGGGATGAACCATGGTAAATCATGTGTTGTGTGGAATGATTATGGTTTATATCTTTGCTGTCAATGGTTAAATCTTAGATGAATGATTTGATGAAGTAGTTAGATCTCTTCATTTACATGCATGCATAAGGAACAAAAAAATAACTAAGATAGAGGAATTACAAGATATTTCTTTAATAACTAAATAGAACTCTTGTCGCACACTAACATATCCCCATTTAATCCTGTACTACAATCACTTGAGCATTGCAATCACCCATTAAGAATATCTCAGGGGAGACTGCGCAGTGCACTCTGTGTACTGTGTTGCCTTCTGGTTTACCAGGAGGGTCGATGGTTTTAGAGGATTTGTTGGAACCCTGGTAGACTTGAACTTGGGTCAATCATGTGAAAGGTATAGCTCAGAAAAGAAACCAACAAATGGTTTCATTGTCGGTTGGAACATCATAGGATTGAGTAGACGAGATATGTGGAAGATCTGTTAAAATAATGTAATATCTGCGGAAGGCGAGTCAAAACAATACCTAATCCGATGACAAGAAGGTGAGAATAATGCACCGCTAGAAGGGGAGGTTGAGACCATGGAATACCACAAAAGAAGAGATCGAAAGCTAGCTGAAGAAAAATGAGCTAGAGTTTTTGTAGAAAGATAACATAAACCATAGAGTAACACCGCACAAATATCTTGAGAAGTATGTGTTTACTAATGTGCATGAAGTCTTTTTCTGTGATTTTCCACACTTACTGCAGGGGTGGATATTGAGGTTGAAGGATAACCATGGAACAGACCAAATCTGACAGTTAAAATGGACCTCAATCCAGATCGCGAAGTTACAGCAGGTGAATAACAAATTCACCAATGAAGTAGATTTTTGGCTTGACAGTATTGTAGCAGGTTTTATAACATAATTTGCAGTAGATACTGTGAAGTCATACATTGCAACAGAGAAAGAGTTTCTATGTAGGCCTCGAGGAAGGTATATTCGATCGCTATATATTTCTATTAAGATATTACTCTATAACAAAGGTGTAATGACAATGGAATCAAACAACTAAACTTCCCTACGTGCATGGGGGAATGGGGGAAGCACTGACAAGAAAAGGAGAAATGGAAGGAGAAGTGGATAAAGGAAAGAAGGATGAAGCTTTGGACCCAATAATGATGGACGATGACTAGATCAAGCAGATTATGGAGACAGCCGGAAAGACGCACAGTGGAGTACCCTACCAATACAAGGTGAACACCAAGAAGAGAGCCATAACTGTGAGGGAAGGCTTCACAAGTGATGAAGAGGAGGTATAGGATCTCTAGGCTATGGAGAAGATTGAGGAAATCCTACATGCAACATATGAGAGGAAGACGAGAGGTCCAAGAGTGGGAATAAAAGGAAGCAATCTTATCCATATTAATGTCAGTGTGGAACCCATAAACCCATGTGTGAATAACACACCAAAAATAACACCACCGTTTAGACAACCAAATTTCAAGAGAAGGAAGACAACAAGAAGTACATCTACACAAGGAACAACAACTGGGGAGCCAGTTCAGGGAGCATTAGTCAAGTGTCTACACCACGCAGAGGTAGAAGTTCAAAATTCAGGATGACAGGACATGATCCCACCATTCGGTTACCAGAATTTCAAGGAGAGGCATCAAAAGACCCTGAGAAACACTTGTTCATTTGTGCAAAGATCTGGGAATAAAAACATATCACTAAGGAAGATACTAAACTTGCACAACCATCCATCATGCTAGGAGACCGCACACTAGACTGGTACATGAGTCTAGATGTAAACAGTGCACCTGGGACGACGAGGACATTGACAGACATTAAGAAATTACTGATTAATGAGTTCCAAAAGATGAGCTCAAAGGATAAATACATTAATGAGATGATAGAAATCAAATAGAAACCAGGAGAATCTATTTGGGAAATTGACCAGCGATTTAAATGTCTGAAAGGAAAATTGAGGTATGCCATGACTGACATGCATAAGCATCTGTTTGTGAATTCTTTGTTACCACACTTGAAATACCCACTCAGAAAAATAAAATTCCAATCTCAAGTAGAGGCTCTAGAGGCAGCCTTGCAAATGGAGGAGAATCAATACCACAAGACAAATCCAAATATAGAGGAATTTAAGGAGGACTTGAAGAATCTTACCTTCCAACTCAATCAGAATAAGGGAAAGGACAAGTGCAAAGTTGTTTGGTGTACCACATGTAGAACAGAAGAGAACCAAAAGAAAGAATGTCCAAGATTCATGCAGTATATGGCAATAGGGATGCCAAACCCATTTCCGATAGGAGGACTGTTGGAAACAGGCCAAAGCGGAAAGAAAGGTGATTTTGGAAAGTAGGCATGCACAAGGAAAGAGACAGCTGAAAGGAAGAACAACAAGCACACATGCATGGAAGACCTAACGACAGTAGGGTTAGGGTTTTTGCAATGTATTATGATGGTTGAAGAGCTAGAAACGTATAAATATAGATATCTAGGTCTCATAGCGGGGTTATTTTCATTGTTGGTTTTTGATATAGAGAGACGAATGCGAAGAAGCAAATTCTATGTAATATTTTTCTGCATGACCTACTTTTGTAAGTTGTTGATCTATAGAGGACTAAGGAGGTTATATCTTGAGAGTTATATCGTAGGCTGAGGAGACTGGTGCAATCTAGTCTGCCTCATAATAGATCTTATCCCAACTGAGAAGATTTGTAAAGCACACAATGTTGTAGATTCAGAACAACTATAATAAAAGAGCTAAGAGCCAGAACTTTGTGGATGTAGCCCAGGAGGGGGTGAAGCACGGTAAAACCTGTGTTATGTGATTGCATGCATGTGTTTATTTATTGTATTCAATAGGTATTGATATGCTAAATGAAGGAGTTTTTATATTTCTTGCATAAGTGTAAATAACAGTGTATTGTGTTAATAAGATATAATAGAACTCACAACGTATAGTTCTCAGATCTCCCACTCAATCCTAGGCTGCAAACACATGAGTATTGCAGCCACTCATTAAGAATATCTTGGGTGAGATGGAACAGTGCACCCTGTGCACTGCGTTGCCTTCTACTTTACCAGGAGGGCTGATAGTTTTAGAGGCTTTGTTGGAACCCTAAATAGACATGAACCCTGGGTCACTCAATACAAACTCAAACAGGATATAAGTAACCAACAAATGGTTATGTTTATGTTGGTAGCAATAGTATAGGATTGAGTAGATGAGATATGTTGAAGATCTATTAAAAGATACCTAAGATTTGCGAGAAGCGGATCAAGAAAATACTAAAGCAGAGAAGAAAGAAATGAGCCACTAGGAGGGGATGTTAAGACCGTGGAATCCCACAAAAGCATAAATCGAACGTTGGGTAAGGACAAAAGAGTTGGATTTTGCACAAAAAGATAACAAAAACCTTAGAGTAACACCGTGCAAATATCTTGAGAAGTACGTGTTTACTGATTTGCATGAAGTCTTTTTCTATAATTTCCCACAATTATTGCAAGAGTGGATACTAAGGTTGAAGGATAACCACGCAACGAACCGGATCCGATAGTTAGAGTGGACCCCAGTACAGATTCAACAGTTACAACAGGTGAACAACAAATTCACCTGCACAATAGTTTTTTGGCTCGATAGTATTGTGGCAGGCTTCATAACAGAGTTTGCAGTAGATACAATGAAGTCGTATAGCGCAGTGGATAAATATTTTATATGCGGACCTTGAGGAAGGTACATTAAATCCTTGTATACTTATATTAAGATACTGCTATACAACAAAGGGGTAATGACAATGGATTCAGACAACTAAAATTTCCTACGTGCATGGGGGAAGGGGGAAGCACTGATAGAAAAAGGAGAANCAACATATGAGAGGAAGACGAGAGGTCCAAGAGTGGGAATAAAAGGAAGCAATCTTATCCATATTAATGTCAGTGTGGAACCCATAAACCCATGTGTGAATAACACACCAAAAATAACACCACCGTTTAGACAACCAAATTTCAAGAGAAGGAAGACAACAAGAAGTACATCTACACAAGGAACAACAACTGGGGAGCCAGTTCAGGGAGCATTAGTCAAGTGTCTACACCACGCAGAGGTAGAAGTTCAAAATTCAGGATGACAGGACATGATCCCACCATTCGGTTACCAGAATTTCAAGGAGAGGCATCAAAAGACCCTGAGAAACACTTGTTCATTTGTGCAAAGATCTGGGAATAAAAACATATCACTAAGGAAGATACTAAACTTGCACAACCATCCATCATGCTAGGAGACCGCACACTAGACTGGTACATGAGTCTAGATGTAAACAGTGCACCTGGGACGACGAGGACATTGACAGACATTAAGAAATTACTGATTAATGAGTTCCAAAAGATGAGCTCAAAGGATAAATACATTAATGAGATGATAGAAATCAAATAGAAACCAGGAGAATCTATTTGGGAAATTGACCAGCGATTTAAATGTCTGAAAGGAAAATTGAGGTATGCCATGACTGACATGCATAAGCATCTGTTTGTGAATTCTTTGTTACCACACTTGAAATACCCACTCAGAAAAATAAAATTCCAATCTCAAGTAGAGGCTCTAGAGGCAGCCTTGCAAATGGAGGAGAATCAATACCACAAGACAAATCCAAATATAGAGGAATTTAAGGAGGACTTGAAGAATCTTACCTTCCAACTCAATCAGAATAAGGGAAAGGACAAGTGCAAAGTTGTTTGGTGTACCACATGTAGAACAGAAGAGAACCAAAAGAAAGAATGTCCAACATTCATGCAGTATATGGCAATAGGGATGCCAAACCCATTTCCGATAGGAGGACTGTTGGAAACAGGCCAAAGCGGAATGAAAGGTGATTTTGGAAAGTAGGCATGCACGAGGAAAGAGATAGCTGAAAGGAAGAACAACAAGCATGCATGCATGGAAGACCTAATGACAGTAGGGTTAGGGTTTTTGCAATGTATTGTGATGGTTGAAGAGCTAGAAACGTATAAATATAGATATCTAGGTCTCATAGTGGGGTTGTTTTCATTGTTGGTTTTTGATATAGAGAGACGAATGTGAAGAAGCAGATTCTATGTAATATTTTTCTACATGACCTACTTTTGTAAGTTGTTGATCTAGAGAGGACTAAGGAGGTTATATCTTGAGGGTTATATCATAGGATGAGGATCCTGGTGCAATCTAGTCCGCCTCATAATAGATCTTATCCCAACTGAGAAGATTTGTAAAGCGCACAATGCTGTAGATTCAGAACAACTATAATAAAAGAGCTAAGAGCCAGAACTTTGCGGATGTATCCCAGGAGGGGGTGAACCACGGTAAAACCTGTGTTATGTGATTGCATGCATGTGTTTATTTATTGTATTCAATAGGTATTGATATGCTAAATGAAGGATTTTTTATATTTCTTGCATAAGTGTAAATAACAGTGTATTGTGTTAATAAGATATAATAGAACTCACAACGTACAGTTCTCAGATCTCCCACTCAATCCTAGGCTGCAAACAAATGAGTATTGCAGCCACTCATTAAGAATATCTTGGGTGAAATGGCACAGTGCACCCTGTGCACTGCGTTGCCTTCTACTTTACCAGGAGGGCCGATAGTTTTAGAGGCTTTGTTGGAACCCTGAATAGACATGAACCCTGGGTCACTCAATACAAACTCAAACAGGATATAAGGAACCAACAAATGGTTATGTTTATGTTGGTAGAAATAGTAGAGGATTGAGTAGATGAGATATGTTGAAGATCTATTAAAAGATAACTAAGATTTGCGAGAAGCGGATCAAGAAAATACTAAAGCAGAGAAGAAAGAAATGAGCCACTAGGAGGGGATGTTAAGACCGTGGAATCCCACAAAAGCATAAATTGAACGTTGGGTAAGGACAAAAGAGTTGGATTTTGCACAGAAAGATAACAAAAACCTTAGAGTAACACCATGGAAATATCTTGAGAAGTACGTGTTTACTGATTTGCATGAAGTCTTTTTCTGTGATTTCCCACACTTATTGCAGGAGTGGATACTAAGGTTGAAGGATAACCACGCAACGAACCGGATCCGATAGTTAGAGTGGACCCCAGTACAGATTCAACAGTTACAACAGGTGAACAACAAATTCACCCGTGCAATAGTTTTTTGGCTCGATAGTATTGTGGCAGGCTTCATAACAGAGTTTGCAGTAGATACAATGAAGTCGTATAGCGCAGTGGAGAAATATTTTATACGCGCACCTTGAGGAAGTTACATTAAATCCTTGTATACTTATATTAAGATACTGCTATACAACAAAGGGGTAATGACGATGGATTCAGACAACTAAAATTTCCTACGTGCATGGGGGAAGGGGGAAGCACTGACAGAAAAAGGAGAAATGGAAGGAGGAAAGGATAAGGGAAAGAAGGAGGAACCTGTTATCTCCTCAAATAACATAGTCAAAATTGTTAATTTTAGGTGGTAGGAGGTCATTGAAAAATACATTTCCAAATTTATTAAGGCTCATTTTTGAGAGCTTTATGTTTGTAATAAAGTTTGAAAAACATTGGATTTGATCTTTATTTCAAAAAATCCAAAACTCAGGTTTTGGTGGCTAAGCACCTTTTCAAAAGGGCTTCTAAGTCACCGAAAGCCCTAGATTTCGGTGACATAAACATGAAATTCGGGGCTATTTTAGCCACCGAAATTGTAGAAGCTTGGAAGCGGTCAACGAGTCTCATCACATGCCCGAATCAATAGAAGTAAGGTGATATGATTGCAATTAGATGCCGAAACGACAGGAGGAAGATTGATTGAGGTAAATCAAGCCCGATATTGTAGGTACCTGATTAATGAGTTTTAGTGGCAAATGATTATAGGTGCCCAAGATTGCAAGTGCCAAGAATATATGCGCAAGTGTCCTGTGGTCACGGGTGGATGTAGGAAATCTCCATAGGAGGAATGCATCAAATAGAGAAGCAGATTTTGACATTATTTTGTTTGCAGAGATTGGAATGTCTCATGTCGAGCTGTAAGATATGTACTGTAAACTACCTAAATCAAAGCATTGATGTTTACTGACAGGGTCAATGCTATGCTTTCTTAAGGTGCATGTTATACATATTGTGTGATTCATACTCACAAGGCTACAGAATCCCCAAAGGAGCAACATTGAAGATCAGCAAGCTGAGAGAAAATGAATTATTGCAATTTTGAAAGCTAGTTTAAAATAGATCTTTCGATGGCTTAGGTGAGCTTTCACAACTATTCTTAGCCACTGAAAGCAAAGCTTTCAGTGGCTTCCAGGCTCAGATTTTGGCTCTCCTAGCCACCAAAATTACAGAACAGGGAAGAAAGCCACCATTTTTGCATAGATATGAGATTTTCTGATCCATATGCCTCGAGGATGGATGCTAATGACAGATAATAATTAAAAGCATCAGTATTAAGGTTCTGTTCCAGATTTAAAGGTGCCAGCAAGGAGGAGAAGATTGAGTTTGCTACCTAATTTTGGAAAAAAACTGACTTTTGACACAAGGTGACAAATTCGAATTAGCTATCAACTTAATAAAGATCTCCTACAGCTATCAAAGATCATGAGGACATGAAGACCATTAAGATTAGGTGTTGACCTATTGAATAGGATCTCTTCCTATTTTTATGAAACTGTTTTTGACTTTCTATTTCAAGCAAATTTGATCCAGTTTTCCAGAATCTGGAAACTTCTTGTAAAGGCTATAAAGCCAAGAACATTTGATGAACTAAGGGTTCAAGTCTGGAGACTAGACCATGCTAAATTTATACTGAGACCTTTTACCATAATAAAGATCACAAGCTCCTTTCATTGTTTATGTTAGATTACCATTTTCTCTCTTTTTGTGTTCTTGACTGATTACTGTTGTCTAAGTTTATCTAGTTGCAAATGACTGTCATCTCATTGGTCAACTCATAAACACTAATTTAATAAGTAATATGTGCTATATTTATTCATCCCATCACACATCTGATCTGGTTGATAGATACAGACTTTCTTCACCCACCACTCAGTTACTCATCTGATTATACACTTTTGAAAGCATTGTCTCATCTGGTTATGTATTTGACTATCTTGAGAGTAAGTCAGTTATCTAGTATCCCATTTGATCCAATAAACACATAAAACCAAAACACATTTTAAGTTACCAGGATTCTTCAAGCTACAACCTGAGAAGCACTCCTGGAGTGATAACAAATTGGCGTCGTCGCCGGGGAGAGGAGATTGAAGCTTAGCTTCCTTTGGACAAGACATCGATCCAGATTTGATGATAGACAAAGCCTGGACATTTACTTGGTTGTAATATTCTATCTGGCGACTCCATTGAATAACTGTGGCTCTGAGAAGAGCTCATACCAGAGAAAATCAAGAGAGGCCACCAGCAACACCTGTTGCAGACCTAGAAAAGATTATTAGAAGAGGAAGAGCCCTACAAAGGCAAACTTCCAGAGCAGCAAGGACATCTAGATTAGGTATATCAAGAGTTGTTTCTTCTTTATCTATACCTAGAACACCTTCCATTAAGTCTACTTCTGTTGAATCTTCTTCTGCTCATAAAATTGTAGTTGAATCAGAAAATTTGAAAGATGTTGAGCCTTCCATAGATTCTACTGTTATAAATCATTTTCCTGAGAATTTTTGATCCAGGTGGATATCGGGGGCCACCCATCTTTTCCAAATGGCTCAAAACAGTTTTCTGGCCATTTTGGCCATTTACTATTTTTAGCAGGTTTTAACTTCCGGGGCCATTTT